>ML425890.1:0-67535 GCA_005239525.1 Nicotiana knightiana
CCCATTTGCACTGTGTGATTGCATACTCTTACCTGCGATCGCATAAGTCGAAATCCAGCAGCCTCCCAAATTGCACAATGCGATCGCACACATATCCCCAGCGATCGCATAAGCCAAAAATCCAACAGCCTTCAAAATACACTGTGCGATCGCATACTACTCCCTGCGATCGCATAAGACAAATTCCAATCCTCCAATTTTTCCTTCTATGCGATCGCGTACCAACCACCGTGATCGCAATGCACACCAGCTGCACCAGAAAACAGCAGCAGCAATTCACTCAAAATTGATCTGAAACCACCCCGGAACACACCCGAGGTCCCCCGGGACCCCGTCCAACCACACGACTCAGTCCCATAACATCCCACGGGCTTGCTTGAGGCCTCAAATCACATCAAACAACGCCGAAACCACGAATCGCACTCCAATTCGAGCTTTATGAACTTTGAAATTTCAAACTTCTACATTCGATGCCGAAACCTATCAAATCACGTCCAATTGACCTCGAATTTTGCACATAAGTCACAATCAACATTACTGACTGTTCCAACTTTTGGAATCAGAATCCGAACCCGATATCAAAATTTCCACTTCCGGTCGGATTTCTCAAAAACCTTCAAATTTATATCTTTAGCCAAATGACTTCAAAATAACCTACGGACCTCCGAATTCACTTCCGATCGCGCTCCCAACTCTAGAATCACCATACAGAGCTATGCCCAGAATCGGAATCCCAAACGGACATCAATATCACTGAAATGAACTTCAACCCAGACTTATGAAATTCTTCTAAAATGCTAACTTCCACAATATGCGTTGAAACACTCCCAGGTTATCTAAAACTCGATCCGAACATACGCCCAAGTCCGAAATCATCATACGAATCTGCTGGAACCTTCAAATCCTGATTCTGAGGTCGCTTACTCAAAATTCCAATCTTAGTTAATTCTTCCAACTTAAGGCTTCCGAAATGAGAATTTTCTTTCCCAATTGACTCTGAACTTCCCGAAATTCAATTCCGACCACGCCTACAAGTCATAATACCTAAATGAAGTTGCTCATGGCCTTAAATCGCTGAACGATGCACTAGAGCTCAAAACGACCGGTCGGGTAGTTACATTTCTGGTAAAAAATAGTATAAAATTATATGCATGGGCTATAATTGCAAAGTCATTACAATTATAGCCAAAGGGTGCCAATTTGGCTATTTTTTAAATAATTTGGTCTTAATAGGATCGTAAATAAATTAAATCAAGAAATGCTTTTGAAATCCTTTGTAATGCAATTTTATAATTATTTATTGGAAATAAAATACTAGACAAATTAATAAAAATATAGAAAAATTATGGAAAAATACCAATGCATGATTTTGAAGGTATATATGCAATTAAAAATATTTTGGAAAAAATTGGGTATCAACACTCATAAACCGATTTACATTACCAGAGATTGGGTAAGGACTCGAAATTACCTTGAGGGGAAGGTGTTAGGCACCCCCTCGAGGTCCACAACGGTGGGTCCCGGTCAAACTCATTTTAGAAAATTAGTCATAAAGAAATTTAAACAAGTGAAGATCATTTTAAAACGGGAATAAAAGGGGATCCTAGGTTTATTAACCTATAGGATCACTTTTATGCCATACTCAGTAATCTTTCCCCAAGTAGAGGTGTTACGCTTAGCATTAGCGCACATGTCATCATATCCTTTACTACCCAATTACCCTCCCCTTAATTACTACTTAAGCGATTCTAATTGAATACGTACTCTATGCGTGCATTACCCGCCCATTTACATATGGCCCTGGAGGTGTTTAGGACCTCTATTAAGGTGGTTCTAGAATCACCTATGGCGCTTAAAAGGAGAAAATCTAAGCGACAAACAAAACAGATAGGACTGTCATATAACAAAGCAGTCAAAGGCTCACATTTACCTCCACAAATAAGCAAATAATTGCACGTCTGAAATGACAATTTTAAACACTTTAAAGTCCTATAGCAAGATATCTAGGTGAGCACAAAAGCAGAATACGCAGCATTTGTTAAGGCGAGGCAGGGAACACCTAATCAGTTTGCCTACTGATTTTTATGGCTTACTGAATCTGGGCAGGATCCTATAGACATAGTCTCTAAGCGTGAATCAGACCATAATAATAAACTAGCGATTCACTTATAACAGGCGGATTTTTATCTATTTAGACCCTATAGGCATGTTGTCTATGCACTGAAAATGATCACAAGCATTACTTCAGGACATATAAACACAGAAATTGATTTTTACATATTTATCTCTACAAACATGATATCTAAGTGTCAAACTGTTGTTAGACTTGTTCCTTATAGGCATGACGGCTAAGTGTTCATACTGATTTCAAATATGATTTCCTAAGGACATGATATCTAAGTGAGCAGAATATTATATGAATTTAATAGTTCCCAAAGGAAGATCCTATATGCATGGTTTCTAATGCACATTGAGACTTGAATATATGCATGAACATGAATTTTGATACATAATTGATAAACGTCCCATAACAGGATTTCTAAGATGTAAAGTGGAAATTCGGGACAAATAATGAGATAAGTCCTATAGGCATGATTTCTAATGCATATAAATGATCGCAACAATCCTATAGGCATGATTTCTACTCGATCCCAACAAAGATATATAAAAATCCCTCCCAGCTTTACTAATAACCCCAATATTTGTTTTTACAGGAATTATTATTACAGACCAAATGTAAAATGAATTGTAGAATGAATACTGCTACACTATAGGGAGTCTGGATAGGCCCAAATGCAAACATGGAAAACCAGGCCTTCAACCAAGTCTGAAGTGCCAGTATCTCATAGTACCAAAATGGTATCCTGGTGTGTCAAAGTTCCCAAGGGCCTCAAGGACCTCGGGCAATGCTCACACCAGAAACCCTTTAAAAAATAGTTTTGTGCATAAGTGTGGAAGAGCCAGCCCCAGTGTGTCAAAGTTCGGAGGAGTCTCATGGAATCCTAGGCAGTGCTCACACTGGAGGGGTAGGACCCTAGGTATTCTAAGAGTAGGAGTTGAAAATAGTGTATGAAAATAAGGAATAGTTTTGAGAAAACAGTTTAGGAGTAAAATAGGAATAAACAGAGTCATTGCAGCACTCTGGATTCCCACAAAGTTTCCAACAATCAAACAAAGCACAAAAACAGGATCACAACCATTTCAAAGCAAAGCTTCACATTGCCTAGATTAGTTCATTAATTAACACTAGTTGGGCATATAGTATGCTATAAACAAACAACTATACAGAGAAGGGTAGCAGGGATTAGGAACATAGAGGTCATTAGTCAAGAATACATAAGACAGGGTGAGAGTGGAAGCATACTAGTTAACAGAACATAAAGCAGGTTGACGGCATAGGACATAGCAGCAGGGATAGACATGTTGACTAAAAAGCCACAAACAGGAAGCACATAAGTTAATGTGGTAACAACCAAATTACTGAATGGGACATAGCATACTGATTAAGAGTCATAAATAGGGAAACATATAAGTCTAACTGTGTGTGATAACAACCAGATTACTGAATAGTACATAGCAACAGAAGCAACGAACATGAAGGGAATAGGTTTAAGTACACAATAGTAATCATGTTGATTGTGAGCAATAGACAGGAAAGTCATAGGAGTCTGGCTTTATGGAAGTACTCAGGATAACTAAGATCAATAAACTGGGAACACATAGGTAGTCATGCTAATTCAAATCAATACAAAGGAAAGACATGGCTTAAAACTACACAGAAGTGGTCATACTGATTAAAAACAATAACAGGAAAGATAGAAGTTTAAATACAGAAGTAAACATACTGATTACAAGCAATAACATGAAAGCACATAGGTTTAATCTCCATAGCAAATGAATGACAAGAGGAGTGGAAACATACCAGTTAAAGATGGTAAAATAGAAGGTGAAAGTATGCAGAACTCAATGGTCTAGCCTTGGCTTTCAGTCGGCTAGATAATGTAGCAAGCACGAATAGCAGAAAGGGGGAATGAGAACAAAGTTTGTGTGTGTATGTGTGTTTCTGAATTGTGTCCGTTTATTTAGAAGAATCAGAATGAGAGTTTATATAGCACTTAGTAAGGTAAAAAATAAGGCAAGAACAACTCAAGGGTTCATAACTCAGGGTTCTTAAAACAGGGTAATCAAATAAATCAACCAGCTTATTGGGGAATTAACCCAATCAATTCATACAGAAAATTCGAGAGAGACCCCTTAGAATAGGGAGAGTCAATTAACAGTACAAATTAGGGTTCAAATAAGGTAACAAATAAGTCATATACCATATAGGGGTCAAATTAAACCCCTAAATCAGACTAATAGTTTAATTAAGGCAAGTATTACTAATTAAAGTCACAAATAAGGAAATAGGTAAAATCACAAAGAAATACTGATTTTAATAGGAAAATATAATTTGAACCCTAAATAAAATCAGTCAATATATTTGATTGACAGAAATAAACAAATAACGGGAAAAAGATTGAAGCAATCAGTGTAGGAAACAGAAAGACCTAGGGTTTAAGCATATACATAAAAAATAGTCGAAATAGCAAAGGATAATCAGATTCAAACACTTGAAAGTCAAAAACCCTTTTGAAGAAAACTTAGAACGAAACCCTAATTTCATGAAAGCACTGGAATCGAATACTAATAACGAAAACAGAAGATTTTTTGAGGAAAAATACCAAGTAACACTTAAAACGTTCTAGCTCTATAAGGATCTGAACAGACTCAAATAGTCATAAGATTAGAGTTTTCGAAAATGACAGAGATGAAAGGAAACTCGATCTAAAACCGTAGATGCGAACCATAAATAAGAAGAAAATAGTACTCACAAACGGAAATGCACATAGACATGCCTGTGAGAAAGGTTCCGAACAAAACCAGGTTGAATCTCTTAGAGATTCTCTCATAAATCAACGAACTCGAACAACCAGAAGATGAAGAAGGCCGGCAAAGGCCGAAAAATACAAAGAAACCTCATGAACGGTGAGGTTTTCCGGTGAAGGCGGTTAGTTTTAGGGGAGTGATTGAGAGATAAAGGGAGGGATTAGGGAAAGGAAGACGGCGATGGAGAGGAAAAAATGAGATAGGGTTTTGGGGGTTAGGTTAGATTAAAAAGGAAGGAAATAATGTGGATCGTTGATCTCAGAGATCAACGGCCACGATTAAAGATGGGTTGGGGTCGGGTAGATGAAGGATTGGACTTGGGTAGGATTTGGGATAGCATTTAAGATATTTGGGCTAGTATAATTGGGTTGAAACGAAATTGAAAGGGACTATTTGTTAAATACACAACTAATTAATAAAATAATTAACAAATTATGAAAATAATTTTCATGCATAAAAATGGTTTAAAATAATTACTCAATATTATAAAAATATAAAAAGTTATTTTCTGGTGAAATAATGTAACAATGCGGTACATGGGCTGTTATTGCAATTATAACCCGAAAAATGTAAATGTGACTGTTTATGGAATAATTAAACCTTGTTATGAATATAAATAGTAAAATTAAGTCATGAAATTGTTATAAAGATACTTTTGATGCAATTAGTAATTATTTATATAATAAAAATATTAGGATAAATTAATATAAAATCCTTAGAAAAAAGCAGAAATTATGAAAATATATTAGTTGATGCTCATGTACTATTCTGAAAATAGATATGCATTTTAAAAATAGTATAGGGAAAAATTGGGTATCAACAACTGGTTGGTCAATTCCAGGCCCCAAGTGCTAACCCCGACCGCAGGCAGTCAATAACTTTTTTTATCCCCAAGGATGCCCGAGTCTTCTCTGCCCCCGTGAGGGTTGCTAGATACCTCAAATGCTTGGTGACCGAGGAAGATCAGGACTTGATGAATGCGGTTGAGGCTCCTTGCCTATTTAACGAGGCACAATGATCACGTCCAACTATGCCTTATAAAAAGGACTAAGCGGAAGTTGCAAATATAATCTGAGTAATTTGCCCAAAGTCGAATCCCACATGTAATTAACCTATCAATTATCGTTATCAGACTCACTCGATTCTTCGTAATCAACTTCCCAAAGGTTAAGAATAACAATTTGTTGGTATTTTTACTAACTAAAACTGAATGAAATTAAGTAGAGTAAAAGATAACTAATACTGAGTTGTAAACAAATGCGAGCAGGATCTAAGGTTATGGTTTCCCCCGCTGATGAAATCCCTTCTTGTATATTTCTTATTGTTTGGCCTAATTATCTCTATCAATAATGAGAACTCTTGCTACCATAAATCTCTCCCGAGTAATTATGACAATTTACTAGACGCACTCTCCCGAGCTACGCTAGCTTGCTTTTATTATAGCTCACTTTAGATTGCACCCAAGGTATCGTTATCCCTAATCCAACCTTTAAACCCTCGATTATGGATCCCTCTTATACTTTGGGAGTGGTGTTGTTCAACAACTACCTAAATATTCACTCTCTCCTGAGCATATACATACTAAATAGGCACAGCTAATTGAGGGCCCTTCAATCAACTACAATAAGAACTTAGTTGAACAAATAGAGATTGAAACCAAGCAAACTATATTAATATAACAAGATTTTCATCCTCAACAGGTTCCACCAAAACCATAGACTAAATAGGTTAGCTACTCATAATTGTACTGAAAATAACAATAGAAGAATTCATCAACAATGACAAAAATACAAGGAAGAGAGATGAGATTTGATGCCCAATTGCCCTCCTTGCCTCTTGCCTTTGCTTTTCTTGAACAAGACTCTAAACCTTTATTATCCCCTCTTTTGGGAGAGTTGAACCTTATATAGGTTAAGTGGAATTTCCCCAAACTTCCAATTCTACCCCTAGAAAATAACGTGTTCGACTGGACTAGCGCGCCCGCACTAGTCATCGCGCTACTGGGCGCGCTAATGGCTAAACATTCTGCTTGGGGATCACTGGACTAGCGCGGTTGCGCTAATGGGCGCGCTAAGATCGCGCTAGTGAACTTGTAATCTGTCCCAGCAATTTTCTTCCTTCTTTTCACATGTTAAATACTCCAAGGGGCCTTTCTCCTTCAATTTGGCTCCAAACACCATCCTAGGCCCTCATAAGCGCATTTTGCTCCTGCGAAACATAAAATCAACAATTAGAGCCATTTTAACATCATTTCACATTCCTAAGACAGTGAAGCATCATTAAGTTGGAGTATAAATATACACTAAACTACGTGAATTTAGCCTATTATAACACCCCCACACTTAAATCATTGCTAGTCCTCGAGCAATCCACTATACTCTACAAAGGTCCTTTCATCAAGTATTTCCCAAATGTGTCACACCACTAACATATTACAGGAGTTATACCTAGCAATGTAACATCCATGCCTCAAGGGCCAACTCTCACATGCCATGCAATATTCCTACTTCCTCAAAGTACTCTACACAAAGGTCAAGACTTACCTTTCCGTCATGAATCAAGTGTCCTCACATCACACACAAGAGAGTAGTTCCACAAGAATAATATTAAGAACATATAGGAACTCAAATAGAAATAATTCACTCACTCTCGGAAAGAACATTCATATGCCACAAAGATACACCATAAGCTTGCCCGTAGTGTAATATTCTACTAATTGAACCCATTCAGTCTAAGATCAATTAGGTCTTCATTTGGTTGTAATGTAGGCTAAGGGACGGGTAGGATATATTTAGATATAGTGACTAACCTCCCTAAATACTTTTAATATAGTTACTTTAGCTTTCAGACCATTCTTATGCCCCGCCAGAATTTCCACCACACTTCTCTTTATATTTACCCCAAACTCCCTTAGGTGCACTTTTATCGATTCACTACTTATTAAGGACTGCATTTATTCATTGTCCTTTTTTTTTCAAGTGGCGCTTATTCTTTCATTTTTTTCACACTTTTGCACCTTTCCTTCTATTTCTTTGATTTCACTCAAAAACCAAACCACCACTCCCACACTATGACTTTTACGTAATATCGAACAATTCAAGTGCTCATGGGAGGTACATGGTTCAAACAGACAGGCCATTTAAACAATTGGGTAAGGTTTGTAATGTGGTTGCCAAAGAAACATGCTTATAAGCTCAAAGGGGTTAACTATGGTAAATTACAATCATGTGGATACACTTTTATATCTGGCTTAACAAAGAAATGCCTATATCACTTCTAAGACTGAACGAACTACTATTTCTCTTTGAAAACACACAGTGGAAGTTCTAGGCATCGAATGTGGACATAGAATACAATACGACACCTCACACACATATGGCACATGACTCACTCCAGATTAGCTTATCAAGACACTCTCACTGAGAATTAAAGTCAGTTACAACATACAATTTTAAGGCATTCCGCAAGAGTCAACAAATGAGCCTAAGCGTCACACTCTAGGGTCTTTTGTGTTCGGGTGTAACAACGCTAAGGGATGATTCTCTTATTTTAGCCGCTTGCCCAAAACACCTAACAACTAAAAAAAAAACTATACCCGTTCAAGCTAAATCCTTGGAAAAGAACCATTGTCAAAAGAAAACCAATGAGGAGTTGCTACACTACCTAAAAAGAACATAAACAATCTTTTTGGTGTTTTCTTCTGAATAGCTTCCCTCAAGAAAACTACCTAAGAAGTCCGTCATCAGGAAGAGTCCACTCTATTTTATGTTTTTTTTTATGGTCGACTTAGACCCTCAAGAATCCTATCGAAAGGGATCCGTCGTCGGGCAAAGACGACTTAATTAATTACACTACTATTTACAATCATAAACACAGAAGCAAAAATAACTCAAAAGAAAATAATGAAAACAACTAACAATTATTCTAACTCACAAGAAAAATAAAGAAAACAACTACCCATTTTTTGATCTACATATATAAATGTACAAGGGAATCCTTCCCCCACCCCACACTTAATATGAGGACATGTCCCCATGGAAATCAAAATAAACAGAGAGGTACGGGGACTTCCCTGAAAGCTCAGTCCTGGTCGGAGACTGTCCCTGGGTCCAGATGACAAGCGCGACCAAGGGCTCGGAGCCATCCCATGATTTTCTTTTCAGATTTCTTCTGTTCGGTAGCTAGTCATCAACTCGCACACCCAGGTCTGTGACTGAAGTGCGTAGTTCCACCATATCCTGCTCCAGGTGGTCTAGCCTATAACTCTGACGGGCCCTCCACATCAGCAGCATGCACCTGACTGAGCTGCTCCTCTTTCATATGTTCTTGCTCCTCCTCCACATTATGTTGCGCCTCTTCCTCAACTTTCTCATCTGACTCATTCACCTCCTCATCATCATCAACGACCATTGCTTCCTTTCCAATAGTGACCCTGTTAGCTCTGAAGGCGTACGCTGTTGGCACTCTGTCATCCACCGCCAAGTTTCATGGTACCCCAGCTGCAAGGCACAATCGAGTGACAAGAGATGGGAAAAAGAAGCCATACCTCTGAACTTTACTACGGACGAACATCTCCTCCTGCATGAGCTTGGCCACGTCAAAGTCGCAGCCCGTCATAAAGAACCAAATCAAATATCCACGAGGAATGTTCACCTCCGAGGTGTTGTGGGATAGGAGTAAGCGATTGTTGATCAGGTGGATCCAACATTTAGCTTCAAAGGTGAGGGCTGAAGAGTGAAACTTCAGCCCGTACTTGCCACTTTATATCTGCATTCGGGACACAAATAGTTGGGAGGAACATTTCCCAGTGAGTATAGTTTCGGTCATATGCCTCATAGTTGTCCTCGTACGTATCCACGGGGCCTGGCAGCCGATAAAATGTCCGAATGGCCTCCACAGAGGCGTTCCGTTGCTTCTTCCTCGCCGTTACCACATGATTCTTGTGTTATGGCAGTTTGCATAGAACTCCCTCACTATCATGGCATTAGCCTCATCGGGCTCCTCAAAGAACACATCTAGTCTCCTCCGCATCAACTCATTATACATCCTTTGGCAGTAACGCCTGAGTGAGTCCGTGTCTATGCCACGTTCAGGTATCGCCGCATTTGATTCCTTTGCCACAAATCTGTCCTAGGCCTTAGCTGATAAAAATTTATTGTTGTTGAAGGGCCGAGTGTCAACGAACCTCCCTGGCCTTCCGGAGGAAGAACCTGCTTGTCTTCCTGAGAAGGAGTCGGTGGCTTGACGCTTTCGGGAAGCCATTGTACCTACAATAAGCACATCATGAATTCAGCACCAACGAGGTGACCCAATGTGGTTACTCAAACTTCACCTTACAATTGGTCACAATAATTTTCCTTCAGTGAGGCATTTACACAAACACATGGTGGGCATTATTCACCGCATCCCCCATTTAACAAGTTGAAGCCCCAACTTCCACCACAATTTCCCAAACATCACCCCAATTAAATCAAGACATCCCATACCCCCAAATACCATCACCCACCAGTACGAATCATACACTACCAAGTATTTCTACTAAATAAGAAGAAAAAGCTACAACTTTTAACAAAGGAAAAAAGAAAAATTAAAAAAATTAAAAAACAAAAAAAAAACTAGCAAAAAGAAGACACATACCTGTGGTGCGAAGGGGGTGAGAAGTGTAGGGGAGGGTTGGGTGTTGTTGGAAGAAGAACCTGAGGTGTGTGTGAGTGCTTGAGCTTGAGAGGGAGAAGGGTTCCTTTTTTTCTCTTTGTTTAGGAGAAGGAAGAAGAAGGGTTTGAGAAGAAGAAGAGTTTTAGGGGAGTGGGGTAAGTGGGTGAACGTGGGGGTGAAGTGGGGTGGTTGGGTTATGTTTTGGGTAAAATAAAAAAATAATTAAACTTAAAATAAAAATTACCTGGTCGCGACGGGACTAGCGCGGTCACTAGCGCGGCTATAGCGCGACCGCGCTAGTGGGGACTGAACGAGGCAGAATAAAAGGTCATTAACGCGGTCACAAGCGCGCTCATAGCGCGACCACGCTAGTGGCGGTAAAATGAGGCAGAACAAAAGGCCATATGTGCGGCCACTAGCACGCCCGCGGTAGTGGCGAGAACTTGAGGCAGTGCACTAGGCCATTAGCACGACCACTAGTGCACTCAGTAGCGCGGTCGCGCTAGTCCAGGCCTCACCAGACTTCATTTTTCTGACTTTTTCCTTGGGATGGCTTGAGTCCACCCTTCGCCCAAGCGCACCTGCATATGTTAGTACTTACAACAATTCAACTATTCATCACCTACGCTATAAACACTACACATTGGGTTGCCTCCCAATCAGCGCCTTAGTTAATGTCGTGGCACGACAATTAAAAAACAAGTCAATGGGTTGCCTCCCATGAAGCGCCTGGTTTAACATCGCGTCACAACGCAGAATGAGCATTTACGGCTCGCTCGACCTCTCAGGTTCATCAAGAAGCACCACAGACACGTCCTTGTTCTCGTCCATCCCCACATACGGTTTCAATCTCTACCCATTAACTCTGAAGGTGTGGGCACCTTTTTCGGAAGCAATCTCTACAGCACCTGAGGGAAACACTTCGACCACACGAAATGGCCCAGACCATCTGGACTTGAGTTTACCCGAAAAAAGTCTCAATCATGAGTTATAGAGCATAACCATATCTCCGGTTTTGAAGTTTCGGTCCACAATGTTCTTATCGTGTAACTTCTTCATTCTCTCTTTATACAGCCTCGTGCTTTCAAAGGAAAAGTACCTGAATTCATCCAACTCATGCAGTTCGGTGACTCGACTTGTGCCCGCAGTATCAAGATCCATATTTAACTATTTCAGTGCCCACCAAGCTCGATGTTCCAGTTTTACCGGCAGGTGACAGGCCTTTCCGAACACCAACTTGTATGGAGACATACAAATTGGCGTTTTAAATGCAGTTCTGTATGCCCAGAGTGCGTCATCAAGCTTTTTTTCCCAATCAGTTCTTGTGGCGTTCACCGTTTAGTCAGCACACTCTTGATTTCTAGATTTGACACCTCAACCGTCAACTCGTCTGAGGGTGATAAGGGGTTGCCACCTCGTGGCGCACATCGTACTTAGCTAACAGCTTTTCGAAGGCACGGTTGCAGAAGTGAGTGCCTCCGTCACTGATGATGGCCCTTGGGATCCTAAAACGGGTGAATATGTTTTTCTTCAAGAATCCCACTACCACCCTTGAGTCATTGGTGGGGAGTTCTGTAGCTTCCACCCATTTGGACACATAGTCTACAGAAACAAGTATGTACTTATTGCTGTAAGAGCTAACAAAGGAACCCATAAAGTCAATCCCCCATACATCAAACACCTCGACCTCTTGGATCGGGTTCATGGGCATCTCGTGGCGACGAGATATATTCCCCGTTCGTTGACACTCATCGCAGCCCTTCACCCATTGGTGGGCATCTTTGAACACAGTTGGCCAGTAGAATCCGGCCTCTAGAACTTTGGCTGCTGTTCGAACTCCTCCAAAATGCCCTTCATACATTGATGCATGAAACTCCTGCAAACAGAATATTGTTCTATCTTGGGGACGCACCTTCGGATCATATTTTCAATACAAATTCTAAACAGGTGAGGTTCATCCCAGTAACAATTGCGGCAATCACGATAAAACTTTTTCTTTTGGACAAATCAGAATTCATAGGGCTCAATACCACTTGCCAGGTAATTTGCAATGTCTGCATACCATGGCAACTCATCCATGCTCGTGGCGAGTATCTGCTCGTCTGGAAAGGTTTCCAGAATATCCTCTGCTTCCACTGCATTTTCAGCGCCTTCAAGTAACAACAGATGGTCCGTGACTTGGTTCTATGTGCCCTTGCAGGCACGAATCTCTAGATCGAATTCTTGCAGTAGTAGCACCCAACAAATTAGGCGCGGCTTGGATTCTTTCTTCTCAATCAAATACCTGAGGGCAGCATGTTCAGTGTAAACAATCACCTTCGAGCCAATCAATTATGATCTGAACTTGTCAAAGGCGAACACTACTGCCAGCATCTCTTTTTCAGTCAGTTTGTAGTTCAGCTGAGCTCCACTCAATGTCCTACTCGCGTAGTAGATCAGGTGCATTATCTTTTCCTTTCGTTGTCCAAACACTGCTCCCACTGCGTAGTCACTGGCATCACACATGAGCTCAAATGGTTTCTCCCAGTCGGGAGCAATAATGATAGAGGCCGTGACTAGCCTCTTTTTAAACTCCTCAAAAGCCACCCTACAATCATTAGAAAACACAAAAGGGTTATATTTTTTGAGCAACTTACATAGGGCGTTGGATATTTTGGAGAAGTCTTTGATGAATCGCCGGTAGAACCCGACATGCCCAAGGAAGCTCCTTATCACTTTAACCAATGTGGGAGGTGGAAGCTTTGCAATCACATCTACTTTGGCACGATCCATCTCAATTCCTTTGCTCGACACCAAGTGCCCTAAGACTATCCCCTCTTGTACCATGAAATGGCACTTCTCCCAATTAAGCAAAAGGTTCGTCTCAATACATCGCTTCAGCACTCGGGTCAGATTTGCTAGGCACTCATCGAATGAATTTCTCACCACTGAGAAATCATCCATGATATCCTCGACCATGTTAGTGAATATGGACCTCATGAACCTTTGAAATGTGGCGGGTGCATTGCATAAGCCAAAGGGCATCGTTCTGAAGGCAAAGATCCCGTAGGGACAAGTGAATGAGGTCTTTTCTCTGTCTTCTCGGGCAATGGAAATTTGGTTGTACCCCAAGTACTCGTCCAGAAAACACAAGTGAGACCTCCCTGCCAGTCTGTCGAGCATTTGATCGATGAAGGGAAGTGAGAAGTGATCTTTACGGGTGGAAAGATTTAACTTTCTGTAGTCCATGCAAATTCTCCAGCCAGTGACGGTCCTTGTGGATATCAGCTCATTGTTTTCATTTTTTACAAACGTCATGCCAACCTTCTTAGGAACACATTGTACTGGGCTAACCTAGTTGCTATCAGAGATGGGGAAAATTATTCCCGCATCTAACCACTTTATGATTTCCTTCTTCACCACTTCCTTCATGTTTGGGTTCAGCCGCCTCTGGTGTTCCCTGGAAGGTTTGTGCCCCTCTTCCAGTAGAATTTTGTGCATACAGTATGTCGGGATGATCCCCTTTATGTCTGCCATGGTCCAACCAATGACAGTCTTAAACACTGTGAGTACCTGTAATAGTTTCTTTGCCTGCACATCTAGCAAACTGGATGAGATAATAACAGGTAAAGTAGAATTAGGTCCAAGAAACGCGTACCTGAGATGGGCTGGCAGTGGCTTCAACTCCAGCTTGGATGGCTCTTCAACAGATGGCTTGGCTGGCGGAGTCGCTCTATTTTCTAAGTGTAAGGACTCAAACTCGAGTACCCTCGACCAAACACCTTTTCCTTCAAGCGCTAACACCCATTCTGCCAATTCTTCCCCATTTACCTCACCCAAATTCATCAAACATGCAGCAAGAGGGTCCTCAATAGTTAAGGACTCATCATCTTCCTCCACTTTCACAGCCACAGTATCAATAAGAGAACAATTAGCAAACTCACTTGGTCGCCTCATGGATTTCTGCACATTGAATGTGATTTCCTCGTCGTTCAACCTCATTTTGAGCTCCCCAGTTTCACAATCAATGAGGGCTCGTCATGTGGCCAAGAATGGCCTTCCCAAAACTATGGGAATCTCCTCATCCACTCTGCATTCTAGTATCACAAAATTTGCAGGGAACACAAACTTCCCTACCTGCACCAATACGTCATCTAGAATGCCTAACGGTCTTTTTACCATCCTGTCTTCCAGCTGCAATAACATAGAGGTTGGTCTAGCTCTACCAATCCCCAACCTCTTGTAGATTTCCATGGGCATAAGATTAATGTTGGCCCCTAAATCACAAAGTGCCTTTGCAAAGACAAAATTCCAATGGTGCAGGGAATGGTGAAACTCCTTGGATCAGACAGCTTTTCTGCAATTGGTCGGGTCACAACAGCACTGCAAGTCTGAGTAAGCGTCATTGTGGCCAAGTCTTGGAAGTCAAATTTTCGGGAAATTAAGTCCTTCATCATTTTGGCATACCAGGCATCTCCTTCAGAGCATCAATCAAAGGAATGTTTACCTATATTTGTTTCAACATGTCCAAGAACTTTTTATACTACTCATTCTTCTGATACTTAGCCAGCCTCTGTGGGAATGGTGCTGGAGGTCTCTTCTTCCCAGTGAGTTGGAATTTTTCTTTGTCAGCCACCACCTCAATTAGCGGTTCCTGGGCTGGCTCAGCTTCTTTCTCAGCCTCGAGCTATGTGTTGCGTTCTCCTTGGGCAGGCTGCATTGTCACCTCAGTTAGTTTTGTTGACTCATCAATTTCAATAGGCACTGGTACCAGTGTCTCAGCCTGTCAGCTTTCTCGATCTCTTTCCTACTCCAAGTCTAAGTCCCTGCCATTGCTTAGACTCACTGCCATTAGCTCCTTAGGACCATGATCCTTAAGATTTACCTGAGTGTCTGCAGGCAATGTCCCATGAGGACGATTATTCAAAGATATCGAGATCTAGCCCATTTGCACTTCAATATTTTTAATAGCTGACTCATGTGCATCTACTCTCTCGCTTATTTTTGCAGTTGACCCAATAACCTGTTGCATCAATTCTTCAAGTCTGGAAAACCCATCATCCTGTCTACCACCATGTTGTTGCTGAGGGAGGTGATAAGCCTGTTGTTGATTCTGATTCTGATTATTGTACCCCTGTGGCCTTTGGTAAGGCGCCACATTACCCTGAGGTCGCATGGCTCCCATGTTTCCACTATTGTGCTGCTGCTGAACTGGCATGTATGGTTGATTTTGTTGGCCCCAAGTCTGTCCACCCTGTCGCTGACCCCCATATTTGACACATAGTTCATATTTTCAGGGTAGTGATGTTGATCACATTTAGCATTCTACTCATTATCAAGTGGCCGACTAATGCAAGATGTGCATAAGCCCCCATTGGTTGTATCCATAATATGTACCTGATGCTTTTGCGCTGACTCCTCCACCTTTTTGGTTAGTATGCTCATCTGTGTTATCAAGGTGGCCATATTCTTAGAAAGATTTTTGGATGGATCAAAAGGCACTGAGTGAACTACTGGAGTAATGGGTGCATTCCTGGTTGTCCACCCCGAATTCTACGCCATTTTATCAAGCAGGATCTGGCTTTCTCTTCATATTTTGATCAAGAATGCTCCACCAGCTGAAGCATCTACATTTGCCTTTACAGTATCCGCCAGACCCATATAGAAATATTGCCTCAACATTTGCTCTGGAATACCATGGTGCGGACAGATAACCAGCATTCCTTTAAATCGTTCCCATGTTTCCTGCAATGTTTCAGTTGACTTCTGTCTGAAGCTCAAGATTTCATCAATTTGTTGAGTTGTCTCGTTGGGTGGATGGAATTTTTTCACGAACTGCTTAACTAACTCCTCCCATGTGGTAATGGAATTAATGGGGAGCGAGTTTAGCCAAGTCTGGGCTGCTCCTGTCACTGATAATGGAAACAACAACAGTTTTATTGCTTCCTGAGTGACGTTTGGCTGCCTATGAGTTTTGCAAATCGACAGGAAATTCTTCAAATGCTGTTGGGGATTCTCAATGTATGACCCCGAAAATAGTCCCTTGTTCTGCAGCAAGTGCAACATATTGTTTGTAATCTGAAAGGACTCGGCCTGTATCTAAGGGACTACTATCGCAGTGGCCAAATTCTCCGTCGTGAGTTGTGCCCAGTCATATAAAGGAGCCTCTGGCACAAGAGGTGTCACTATCTGTGCAACTGGGTCTGCCATATCGTCCCCATTGTTGTTCCTGTTGTTTAGATCTTCCATGTCGGGTTCAAGTTGTTCAATTGATGGTTGTTGGTTGCTTTTCCGGTTGGCCCGGTTCAAGGCCTTGAAAACTTTCTCGGGGTCTGATAAGGCTCCAAATTCTTCACCAGTTTTTGATGAGTTTCTAGGCATGCACATGTACAACCAAGTTAGCAAATGTTAAAATTTCAATGTATAGATGAAAATTGAAGAAAATTGACTATACTTAAGAATTTTGTATTTATTCAAACTGTAATTGATAACACCGTTAAGTCCCTGGCAACGGCGCCAAAATTTGATCACGCCCAACTATGCCTTATAAAAAGGACTAAGCGGACGTTGCAAATATAATCTGAGTATTTTGCCCAGAGTCGAATCCCACAGCGAATTAACTTATCAATTATCGTTATCAGACTCACTCGATTCTTCGTAATCAACTTCCCAAAGATTAAGAATAACAATTTGTTGGTATTTTTACTAATTAAAACTGAATGAAATTAAGTAGACTAAAAGATAACTAATACTGAATTGTAAACAAATGCGAGAATGATCTAAGGTTATGGTTTCCCCCGCTGATGAAATCCCTTCTTGTATATTTCCTATTGTTTGGCCTAATTATATATATCAATCATGAGCATTCTTGATACCGTAATTCTCTCCTGAGTAATTACGACAATTTACTAGACGCACTCTCCCGAGCTACGCTAGCTTGCTTTTATTATAGCTCACTTTAGATTGCACCCAAGGTATCGTTATCCCTAATCCAACCTTTAAACCCTCGGTTATGGATCCCTATTATACTTTGGGAGTGGTGTTGTTCAACAACTACCTAAATATGCACTCTCTCCCGAGCAGATACATACTAAATAGGCACAGCTAATTGAGGGCCCTTCAATCAACTACAATAAGAACTTAGTTGAACAAATAGAGATTGAAACAAGCAAACTATATTAATATAACAAGATGTTCATCCTCAACGGGTTCCACCAAAACCTTAGACTAAATAGGTTAGCTACTCATAATTGTACTGAAAATAACAATAGAAGAATTCATCAACAATGACAAAAATACAAGGAAGAGAGATGA
Organism: Nicotiana knightiana; assembly: GCA_005239525.1. NCBI lineage: Eukaryota > Viridiplantae > Streptophyta > Magnoliopsida > Solanales > Solanaceae > Nicotiana > Nicotiana knightiana. The sequence continues at coordinate 17,878 of ML425890.1, forward strand.
GATTAGATGCCCAATTGCCCTCCTTGCCTCTTGCCTTTGCTTTTCTTGAACAAGACTCTAAACCTTGATTATCCCCTCTTTTGGGTGAGTTGAATCTTGTATAGGTTAAGTGGAATTACCCCAAACTTCCAATTTTACCCCTGGAAAATAACGCGTTCGACTGGACTAGCGCGCCCGTGCTAGTCATCGCGCTAATGGCTAAACATTCTGCCTGGGGACCGCTGGACTAGCGCGGTTGCGCTAAGACCGCGCTAGTGGACTTGTAATCTGTCCAGCAATTTTCTTCCTTCTTTTCACATGTTAAATACTCCAAGGGGCCTTTCTCCTTCAATTTGACTCCAAACACCATCCTAGGTCCTCATAAGCGCATTTTGCTCCTGCGAAACATAAAATCAACAATTAAAGCCATTTTAACATCATTTCACATTCCTAAGACAGTGAAGCATCATTAAGTTGGAGTACAAATATACACTAAACTACGTGAATTTAGCTTATTATCACCCAACATGCTCTAAACTAGGAGATAACCCACCCGTGGAAATCACCAACTGACACCTTCCAACGACGTTGTACTGCACACCCTCTACAACATCAATACCCCATCCTAAGCATGTTCTCATTCACCAACTTTACTAGTCCGTCCGCTCCCCGTGGACATCTATTAAATGCGCTACAATATCTTCTAATATACCACTATGATGACGCTCTCCCACTTTGGTCAAACTCCCCCTCTACGCGACTGCTCAACTTCCGCTTCTTACACCTGGCCTCCTAGAAATGGAACCACCACCTAGCACTTTTCACATATCTTCCTTCATCGTATGTTGCCCAATTGCTGCCTCAAATCAATATCATTCTATGTAGCTCTTAAACCAGCAGTTCACCATGACTTAAACTCTCCGAAGATCATCTTTCTCGAGTTACATTCATTATCACTATTTATCCAATACTGAACCACCGCACCTCACGATATCTGACGGCCGCTTCTTCAATACTTCTTCACAATACTCTGACCCCATGCAACCGAAGAAACCATGGAATCGACGAACTTAACACATTCTATTCGATCAAAATCAGTGATACCACATCACAGAGGAAAACTCCACCTCGCTTGATAACACCAACTTTTACTACTTTATCAATCCAAAACCTGGTCATTTATAATCCAAATATCTTTCCTCTGCCAGAACTAAAATACTGAAATCCCGAAATCACCCTCTAAGGAGACCTCCCTTCAAGCCATTCATCACCCCCAACGATTACCAATCGTAAACATCATCAACACCTCACGGTCTCTGACGGCCTTTTCTTCAATACTTATTCACAATCAGCGATACCACATCACAGAGGAAAACTCCACCTCGCTTGATAACACCAACTCTTACTACTTTATCAATCCAAAACCTGGCCATTTATAATCCAAATTCCTTTCCTCTGCCGGAACTAAAATATTAAAATCCCGATATCACCCTCTGAGGAGACCTCCCTTCAAGCCATTCATCACCCCCAACATATGGGCAAGCATTCTATCATCATATCGACATCGCGCGATAACCAATCGTAAACATCATCACCACCTTAGTATAACCTCAAAGTTCTCAGAATCACAGCTACTGGATGAAACAACATAATATTCTTATATAGGGCAACAACAACATCCGCGACCCACTACACATGGAAAACATCTGGCACCATATCCGTAGCACCATTTCAATTCCTCAAATTCCCGATTCATAGCAAGCGCTTTGCGGCGTGTAAGATTGGGTAGGAAGAAACATAGGCATAAGCCACGGAGGAATAAAATCACACGATGAGGAAATCAAGAAGGGAAGTACTCCTAACAGCCCTGTAGCCTCTCGAAGATAAGCACAGACGTCTCTGTACCGATCCGCAAGACTCTACTATACTTGCTCATGACTCGTGAAACCTAAGGGAAACTAGAGCTCTGATACCATATTTTCACGACCCAAAATCCATAAGGTCGTGATTGCGCCGGACACCACTGTCAGGCAAGCCAATCATTAAATGGTTAAGTTAAATGTCCTGTTTTAGCATTTTTGGAATCATTACCTTTCACTTTAACACGTAACAACTAAATAAAATCCATTAAGTAGAAGGATAACAGTCCAATTCTCCATTTTAATAAAGTACATCCCAACACATCCCAGAACCCGGTGACACAAGTACATGAGCAATTTCTAAGAATTTTACAAAATTCTACAAAACTTGTCTAAATACAAATTGGACAAGGAATAACAAAGAGAATACAATACATAGAGGGAGACTCTGCCGACTGCGGGTCGTCTCCGAGTGCCGCAACTCGTCTAAGTCTCCAAGTCAGCCATGTTGCTATGAAGGTACCTGTGCAATAAAAAGGCACAGCAAGTGTAGCATGAGTACGAAAACAACGTGTACTCAGTAAGTATCTCGCCTAACCTCAGAGAGGTAGTGACGAGAGATCGAATTAGACACTTGCTAGAAGGCAATTTAGTATAATCAAGTGAGACACTAAGCATGAATTTCATAGGCAATATATTAAAATTAGGAATAAATAATATCAACTCCTTCCACATTTAACACTTTAAATCTTCGTCATATCAGTTGACAATTTAGATAATAATCAGGAATAAGAAACATCAGACTTATTTCACATTTTACACATCAATTCTTCTTCTTCTTAACTGGCCATAAAAACTTCCTTAGGCCGATAAACATGTATAAATCACAGGAAATACCCAGCAATTATCATGCGCAAGAAAAATGCTGAGGGCCGACGGCGCAGACCAATAATATTAAATTGTGCACTGCCGAGGGTCGAACGGCTCGAACCATACATGCATCTATCTACCCCGCTCGCGAATCGATCATGCGATGTGGTTATACATAAATACAGGGTTGTCCTGCTCGCGAATCATACATGCGACTCAGGCACCCATAGATACACATATTCACACAATAAGTCCACATTTTTATCAAGAAAGCAATTACCCAGGAAAGTGGTAAAATTCTTCTTAAAGGAACACAAAAAATAGCATTTAAATCTTTTAGATACTCATTTTCCAAGTTTAATAATATTCAATAATATAACCTTATCAGGAATACAATTATCCACGGAGGAATCAATTCTCTTTCTAAATGATTAAGAAAGGTACACTCTAGCCTTCTTAGGAAATAAATTACCANTAGTACGACAAGTAAAGCATGCTAGTGGGTCCTAGACTACCCGGACATGGCACAATAGTAGCTACGCACGGACTCCTGTCACCTCGTGCGTACGTAGACCCCGCAGATAGTAGCATGTATTTAATTAGTTCACCTATGTGGACAATTCCGCCTCACAAAGTTCGAAAGGAGACTTACATCGCTCTGAAACTCCATAACTGGCTTCCAAGCCCTTCCGACGACTCCAATTGATGCACAACGCCCCAAAACTAACCAAATAACGACAAACCAATGAAAATATACTCTAATATTTGTTAACAATTCAAATTATATAAATCACGGATTCCGAAATTTCTCGAAGATAAACTCTACCCATAGCTTTACTAGCTCAAATATACAATTTACTCAAATATTCATGCTCAATTCGTGGTAAAAATCCAAATTACCAATTTTTCTAGGTTTTCTTCAAAATTTCATATTTTCCACAAATTTCCATACTAAAATACGTACCTAGACCATGCATTTAACTTAAAATGAGTTGGAATAACTTACCTTGTGATCCTTGACGAAAATCCCTCCTTGAAGTTCCCTACAATCGCCCAAACCAAATGAAAATAGGAGAAAATGAGCCAAGTGCTCAGTTATAAAACATACACTGCCCAGAACGATATCCGCACCTGCGATCCACATCTCGCACCTGCGATTCCGCAGGTGCGCCCAAACTCCCGCACTTGCGGCTTCCTCAGCTCCATCCAAAACTCGCACTCGCGCCCCATTGTCCGCATCTGCGCCTTCGCAGGTGCAGAAACTACATCGCACCTGCGCTCCCAACCAAGCCATCAAAATCTCGCACTTGAGGCGCCAAAGACGCACCTGCGGCTCCGCACCTACGGCCAAAGCCTCTCAGGTGCGGTCACACCAGATGACAGCAACCTCAGCACTTCTTCAAACTACAAACTTGATCCGTTAACCACCCGAAATCCACCCGAGGCCCTAAGGACCCCGTCCAGTTACACCAACCTGTTCCAAAACATAATGCGGACTTGCTCAAGGCCTCAAATCACATCAAACAACGCCGAAATCACGAATCGCACTAAAATTCAAACTTTATGAACTTGAAATTTCCATGTTCTACATCTGATACCGAAACCTATCAAATCACGTCCGAATGCCCCCAAATTTTGCACACAAGTCACATTCGACATTATGGACCTCTCCAACTTTCGGAATCTCATTCCGACCCCGATATAAAAATTTCCACTTCCGGTCGGATTTTTCAAAAATCTTCAAATTCCTATCTTTAGCCAAATGACTTCAAAATTACCTACGGACATCCGAATTCACTTCCGATCGCGCTACCAACTCCAGAATCACCATACGAAGCTATTCCCAGACTCGGAATCCCAAACGGACATCTATAACACTTAAATGCCTTACAGCCCAAACTTATGAAATTCTTCTAAAATGATATACGCTGAAACGCTCGCAAGTTATCCAAAGCCCGATCCGGACATACGCCCAAATCCAAAATCATCATACGAAGCTACTGGAATCTTTAAATCCTGATTCGGAGGTCGTTTACTCATAATTCCAATCTTAGTAAATTTCTCCAACTTAAGGCTTTTGAAATGAGAATTGTCTTTCCAATTTGACTCCGAACTTCCCGAAATTCAACTCCGACCATGCCCACGAGTCATAATACCTTAAATGGAGCTGCTCATGACTTTAAACAGCGGAACGACGCGCTGGAGCTCAAAACGAATGGTCGGGTCGTTACATTCTCCTCCACTTAAACAGACGTTCGTCCTCGAACGTGCTAAGAACTGCTCTGGAGTTATCTGAAATCACTGTTTAACACTTCGCGCACCTGCCTGTGCTACCACAACCCAGCTGAGTACATTAGCTTGATCAAATCTGAAGATTTCTTCTTTTATCCATATAATAGGCTCAGAACCCAATTCCAATACCTGAAATTCTCGGCCAAGCCTAGTTCCAATGTATAAACACCGCATCAACTACCACACGATATACCAGAACATGACTGCATACCTTTGTTGAATCAGCACCATGCACCGCATAACTCATCATCTGACAACAATGACACTCCCTGAACCTTAATAGCCAAAATTTCACGAATTTGATGCTCCCAATGCACCTTATATATATATATATATATATATACACACACACATCCTGCTATAATGCTGGCGATACCACCACAACGAAGGAGATGTGTAGAAATTTCTAACAAATTTCGGAGTTACCCAAACACTGAATCCTTCCTCTTGACTAAGACCACCATCTCATTATAACCCAATAAGGGTAACTGTCCTTCAATGTATTTCACATAATCTTATCGCACTAGATCCTTGATCCAAAAATCTCGTCTCACCCAGTATGAACTGCTCAGACAACAAATCACCCCAAACATGACCAACAGTCTCACATGACACTACAACGCGCCAATAGGCCATAACTCGAACATGATACATGAAGAAATGACTCAGGAAAAGACTACTCAACTCACTCAACTTATTATGAACTCTTCTCAGAAAATAGAAAGTAAAACACATAAAATAGATATAGGGGACCGTACTCAACATCACACTGTTGCGGCGCGCAACCCGATCCAAATAACGGACCCGTGGCGGCGTGCCACCTGATCCAAATAACATGCCCGTGGAGGCGTGCCACCCGATCCAAATAACATAAAATTCACGTAAGAAGACACACACGGAGCTAGATTTCTCATTACCACAAAATATCGAACATCGATCACAAACACGCTAAGTGCACAATACCATACTGGGGGGACTGATAGAGCCATACGTTACAAAACTCAAGCACAATTGAGGTGCGATACATAATCTGAATCTTAAGAGCTATCCTGCTCACATAACATCATCATTACACGGGGACTCAACACATAGGAAAATATCAAGTCGTTTCCCAACCCACACGGCACAATATAATATTACATGAGATGAACGAGGACGGAACGACATCTGTTGTTCTAATACCTTTCCATGAAAACTCTATACTGAATTGAACACGCCTGACTCTTACGGAGCCCATGATCATATTTAAATCCACTCACACATATCGAGTCTACCTTGCTCGCACCGAACTGGGCTAATAGCTTTACATGTGTCCATGTTAACCCACTTCCTCTCCTAATATGCAAGAACGACCATCATAACCGAGACAAACACCCCACAATCCACAACCAAATGTACTGAACGCCTTCCAGGCATAAATTCCCAAATAAGCAATATTGCACCCCCTTATACTTGGTCTAAATCTTCAATCAATCAGGTGACAACCTGTCACACTTATACCATCTTCCCATGGTCACGCTCCTACGACCTTCCACGAGGTAACAAGTCTGCATTACCATACCACCGACCTCACTAATGCTGCAAAAACACATCAAGAACCCATGACCAGGTACAAGGCCTATTTCACCGAATAACGATCTCAGGTGGCACTGAAGATAACACCAGCTTATTCTGAACTTCCAAGTCACTTTTTCTTGCTCATCCGATCTCAAGACATCCTTGTCAACACTGAACCGCAAACCTGGTCCTTACTTCCAGCTCCACTCTGACTATTGCGCCTAACATGCCAATATGAAATAGCGCAAAAATTCCATCATAACTCCGGAACCACTAATAGGGTAAACACCTCATCATATAGAAACCTCTTACTTGCCTCAATTCAAGAGAACAATAACAACACTCAAGTGAATTCTCACAATCACCCAACATGCAGACCCTTAAGTAGTGGTCTGAACCACCATGAACCTTCCGGGATTCGCCTACACCTGACAGGTCATAGCACTCGAATGCTCCCACATGAAATCTATTATGACGATCGACAAGCCCACACATACCGGCCCAAACCACATGCATAAATTAATTACACTGATGAAACTGATCACTGCCATAAATGTGTTATTTCAACCATGGCTAATCAATTTATCTTCATTTGATCATCCTTAACTTCCTCAAAAATAATAGTAACCCCATTCAACTCATAGAAAACTCAATCCTCACTCATCCCGAGTGGCCTTGATTCACGAGACCATGCTGCCTCAAGCCCACAAACCGTCTCATACCCTCCTTGTGCGCATTCACATCTCCGACCGATATACCCATCCTGATAATCTTTCTACAAATCCGGAGTTTATCTCTCTCACTCCTCCAATACTATCCTGCACGCTGAAAATAACATAGATCACTTCAACAATTTTCCCTCTCTCTGAAATTACGCTGCAAAAGCTCAATTCTTAATCATATTGCTGCCTTTAACCCTTAAACATCGCGTTCTTAACCTTTGAATTTACTAGGACCGCTGCTGAGAGTCACCCACTCTAACTGGCCCCGAACACAATCAACTCCAAGGCTCTTCTAGCACATGATCATCCTCTCAATGGAGTACGTGACTGAGTCACTACCGTTACAACTCGGCTATGTCTTAAGCATAAATTCTGAACCTTTCAAAGCCTAACCCTTGTCCAACAAGGCCAACTTTTGCACACATTCATCAAATCCCATGCACAATCACCATCTTACTCTTTTCCCTTAGCTGCAATAACTTGCCAACACGCCGACAATCCGCAACCCCATGAGAACACAATCCTACAACCCAACTGCAGGTGGTGGGACTCCCCCACTTAGCCCGAAGCTTACCCTTGCACCACTCCAGACCCTGCTGAGATCCTTTCCCCTTTGTTAACATGATCTTGCTCAACCAATCCGTCCAATTCTTCCAAATTCTCTTGTTAGCATTCCCTAAATACTAAAATTCTCTAGCATCATTCACACATTCCGCCTCCTACCAAATAGCCACTAGAATCCCTCAACAGAAACTTGTCAACCACACAACTGCTAACCTACTCACAGGAGATAACCCACCCGTGGAAATCACCAACTAACACCTTCCAACAATGATGTACTACAGACCCTCTACAACATCAATACCCCATCCTAAGCCTGTTCTCATTCACCAACTTTACCAGTCCGTCCGCTCCCCATGGACATCTATTAAATGCGCTACAATATATTCTAATTCACCAATATGCTGTCGTTCTCCCACTTTGGTCAAACTCCCCCTCTACGCGATTGCTCGACTTCCGCTTCTTACACCTGGCCTCCTAGAAATGGAACCACCGCCTAGCACTTTTCACATATCTTCCTTCATCGTATGTTGCCCAATTGGTGCCTCAATTCAATATCATTCTCTGTAGCTCTTAAACCAACAGTTCACCATGACTTAAACTCTCCGAAGATCATCTTTCTCGAGTTGCATTCATTATCACTATTTATCCAATACTGAACCACCGCACCTCACGATATCTGACGGCCGCTTCTTCAATACTTCTTCACAATACTCTGACCCCATGCAACCGAAGAAACCATGGCATCGACGAACTTAACACATTCTATTCGATCAAAATCAGTGATACCACATCATAGAGGAAAACTCCACCTCGCTTGATAACACCAACTTTTACTACTTTATCAATCCAAAACCTGGTCATTTATAATCCAAATATCTTTCCTCTGCCAGAACTAAAATACTGAAATCCCGAAATCACCCTCTAAGGAGACCTCCCTTCAAGCCATTCATCACCCCCAACGATTAACAATCGTAAACATCATCAACACCTTAGCATAACCTCAAAGTTCTCAGAATCACAGCTATTGGCTGAAACAACATAATATTCTTCTGCAGGGCAACAACAACACCCACGACCCACTACACATGGAAAACATCTTGCACCATATCCGTAGCACAATTTCAATTCCTCAAATTCCCGATTCATAGCAAGCGCTTTCTGACGTGTAAGATTGGGTGGGATGAAACATAGGCATAAGCCTCGGAGGAATCAAATCGCACGATGAGGAAATCAAGAAGGGAAGTACTCCTAACAGCCCTGCAGCCTCTCGAAGATAAGTATAGACGTCTCTGTACCGATCCGCAAGACTCTACTAGACTTGCTCATGACTCGTGAAACCTAAGGGAACCTAGAGCTCTGATACCATGTTGTCACGACTCAAAATCCATAAGGTCGTGATGGCGCCGGACACCACTGTCGGGCAAGCCAATCATTAAATGGTTAAGTTAAATTTCCTGTTTTAGCATTTTTGGAATCATTACCTTTCACTTTAACACGTAACAACTAAATAAAATCCATTAAGTAAAAAGATAACACTCCAATACTCCATTTTAATAAAGTACATCCCAACACATCCCAGAACCCGGTGACACCAGTATATGAGAAATTTCTAAGAATTTTACAAAATTCTACAAAACTTGTTCGAAATACAAATTGGACAAGGAATAACAAAGAGAATACAATACATAGAAGGAGACTCTGCTGACTGCGGGTCGTCTCCGAGTGATGCAGCTCGTCTAAGTCTCCAAGTCAGCCATGTTGATATGAAGGTACATGTGCAACAAAAATGCACAGCAAGTGTAGCATGAGTACGAAAACAACGTGTACTCAGTAAGTATCTCGCCTAACCTCAGAGAGGTAGTGACGAGAGGTCGAATTAGACACTTGCTAGAAGGCAATTTAGTATAATAAAGTGAGACACTAAGCATGAATGTCATAGGCAATTTATTGAAAATCAGGAATAAATAATATCAACTCCTTCCACATTTAACACTTTAAATCTTCGTCATATCAATTGACAATTTAGATAATAATCAGAATAAGAAACATCATACTTATTTCACATTTTACACATCAATTCTTCTTCTTCTTAACTGGCCATAAAAACTTCCTTAGGCCGATAAACATGTATAAATCACAGGAAATACCCAGCAATTATCATGCGCAAGAAAAATGCCGAGGGTCGACGGTGCGGACCGACAATAATAAATTGTGCACTGCCGAGGGTCGAACGGCTCGAACCATAGATGCATCTATATTCCCTTCTCGCAAATCGATCATGCGACGCGGTTATACATAAATAAAGGGTTATCCTGCTCGCGAATCATACAAGAGACTCAGTCACCCATAGATACACATATTCACACAATAAGTCCACATTTTTATCAAGAAAGAAATTACCCAGGAAAGTGGTAAAATTCTTCTTAAAGGAACACGAAAAATAGCATTTAAATCTTTGTTTTGAAACTCATTTTCCAAGTTTAATAATATTCAATAATATAACCTTATCAGGAATACAATTATCCACTAAGGAATCAATTCTCTTTCTAAATGATTAAGAAAGGTACACTCTAGCCTTCTTACGAAATAAATTACCAATTCAATAGCGTTATCAGTCTAATATTATTTGCAGGATCACATGATATTTTATTGACAAGGTCACAAGTACGACAAGTAAAGCATGCTAGTGGGATCCTAGACTACCTGGACATGGCATAATAGTAGCTACGCACGGACTCCCGTCACCTCGTGCATACGTATCCCCCACAGATAGTAGCACGTATTTAATTAGTTCACCTATGGTGACAATTCCCCCTCACAAAGTTAGAAAGGAGACTTACCTCGCTCCGAAACTCGATAACCGGCTTCCAAGCCCTTCCGACGACTCCAATTGATGCACAACGCCCCAAAACTAACCAAATAACGGAAAACTAATAAAAATATACTCTAATATTTGTTAACAATTCAAATTATATAAATCCCCAACTCCGCTCAAGGAATTGACCAAAATGCCCTCGGGCCCACGTGCCCGGATTCTGAAATTCTTGAAGATAAACTCTACCCATAGCTTTACTAGCTCAAATATACAATTTACTCAAATATCCATGCTCAATTCCTGGTAAAAATCCAAAGTACCAATTTTTCTAGGTTTTCTTCAAAATTCCATATTTTCCACAAATTCCCATACTCAAATACGTACCTAGACCATGTATTTAACTTAAAATGAGTTAGAATAACTTACCTTGTGATCCTTGACGAAAATCCCTCCTTGAAGCTCCCCACAATCTCCCAAACCAAATGAAAATAGGAGAAAATGAGCCAAGTGCTCGGTTATAAAACATACACTTGCCAGGCCGATATCCGCACATGCGATCCACATCTCGCACCTGCGATTCCGCAGGTGCGCCCAAACTCCCGCACCTGCGGCTTTCTCAGCTCCAGCCAAAACTCGCACCTGCACCCCATTGTCCGCATCTGCATCTTCGCATGTGTGGAAATTACATCGCACCTACGCTCCCAGCCAAGCCATCAAAATCTCGCACTTGAGGCGCCAAAGCCGCACCTGCGGCCAAAGCCTCGCAGGTGCGGTTACACCAGATGACAGCAACCTCAGCACTTCTTCAAACTCCAAACTTGATCCGTTAACCATCTGAAATCCACCTGAGGACCCGGGACCCCGTCCAATTACACCAACCTGTTCCAAAATGTGGACTTGCTCGAGGCCTCAAATCACATCAAACAACGCCGAAATCACAAATCGCACTAAAATTCAAACTTTATGAACTTGAAATTTCCAACTTCTACATCTGATGCCGAAACCTATCAAATCACGTCTGAATGACCCCAAATTTTGCACACAAGTCACATTCGACATTATGGACCCGCTCCAACTTCCGGAATCGCATTCTGACCCCGATATCGAAATTTGCACTTCCGGTCGGATTTCTCAAAAACCTTCAAATTCCTATCTTTAGCCAAATGACTTCAAAATGACCTACGGACATCTGAATTCACTTTCTATCGCTCTCCTAACTCCAGAATCACCATGCGAAGCTTACCAGACTCGGAATCCCAAACGGACATATATAACACTGAAATGCGTTACAGCCCAAACTTATGAAATTCTTCTAAAATGTTATCTTCCATAATATGCGTCGTACGCTCCCGGATTATCCAAAGCCCGATCCGGACATATGCCCAAATCTGAAATCATCATACGAAGCTGTTGGAACCTTTAAATCCTAAGTCATAGGTCATTTACTCATAATTCCAATCTTAGTCAATTTCTCCAACTTAAGCCTTCTGAAATGAGAATTTTCTTTCCAATTTGACTCCGAACTTCCCGAAATTCAACTCTGACCATGCCCACGAGTCATAATACCTGAAATGGAGCTTCTCATGAATTCAAACCATAAAACAGCGCGTTGGAGCTCAAGACGACCGGTCGGGTCGTTACAACGATAGTGAAGATGAATTGGAGATAGTAACTAATGATCCGATCCTGCAGGTCCGACAGAGGCTCGAAAAGATCAGGCAGCTCAAGACAAAGATATATGTGATACAAGCTGAGGCTGAAGAATTCAAGAAGAATATGGACATCTTAGCCTCAAAAAAGGAAACTGTCCAAGCACAACTGGAGTCGGCCAAGACCCAGCTCCAAGCTGCAAAAGAGAAGGCCTCGGTGCAGGTCGAGAAAATTAAGGAGCTTCAATTCTAATAAGGCAAACTTGGCCGATGAACTCAAAGTGTCCAGATCTGAGGTGGTCGGGGCCAGTACCAAAGCTGATTCTAAAGTGGCCTGATTTAAGGTCGATGTCGAGGCCATCCAGTTGAAGGACAGGAGCATGGTGGATTATGCAAAATGGCAAGCTCAAAGGGAATACCTCAAGGGATTTCATGCTCAGGGCTTCGATATTATGGCCAAAATCGAGAATGCCAAAGGAGAGGAAACCAGGTCCTGGAAGCTGGCCTTTTCCGAGGAAGACTTCGAGAGCTTAAGTGATTCCGAAGATGGGGAAGATCCCGAGGATGGAGATTTTACCTCCGATGAAGACCAGGCCACTTAGGCCTCTATATTTTTTTGCTTTCTTTTGCATATTTCTTGAGGCCATTTTGTCCATTGTAAATTTTTGTATTAGGTTGATCTGGCCTTTGTATAAAATTATTATTATATATATAAGGCTTTTTATCCCCTTTCGGCTCTCAAAATTTTCCTTTGCTTTATTGCTTGTATTCACAAAGATCGAAATGCCTTAGCATGAAACAATAAGGTTGTGTTCGAGGGTTCGAACAATCCTTACCTTTATTGCCTTTCTGGGTTAAGGCGTGTTGGGGTTCGATGTTACCAAAGATTTTTCCCCCGAAAATATCTTAAGTTTATGACTTTGCCGAGGGCAGCCTTTATAACTAATTGTGAAAAAAAATTTCCTTTTCGAAGGCCTATTTTTTGTTACGGGTTTCGGACATTTACGAGCTGTGTTAAATTGGTCGTAACCTCTTAGTTCGGGAACTTCCCATTGGGATTATTTTCCTTAGTTATACGGGCTTGCCCGAGATAATAGTCCCCGAGTGGGGTGGTCGTGGCCTTTAGAAACCGGAGAGTTGCCTAATAGGTCTTTTTCCCTCGAGGCCCGATGACTTGGGATTTTTGAGTAGGATGACAATCCCGAGTGAGGGAGTGGTCGTTCGCATTCGGTTATGTATTGCCCTTGGGCTCATTATTTTTGGAAGTACGATGCTCTTTAAGGGATGTAAAGATGAAAAATTTTAAAACATAAGATGATTGCAAGGAAAGTACTTCTCTATATTCTCGATCAAAACAGTCATGCATGCGTACATGTTTTATGCTAGGGGTTGAGCAATCTACGTGGGAACGGTTCGTGTTGACCTTTGGCCCATACAATAAATCCTATCTATCGATACCCTTCCCTTATGAAGTAGTTTCCTCGCTAGAGTTCATATTCAAAGATAATGCATATCCGAGGGTAGCCCCATAGTATTCGAGGTTGATTGAAAAGGAACCTCGGATATTGTTGAACTGATCTTCAGTACCGATTCATAATCGGGCTTGATTCTAAGTTAGCACGATTCATTGTTGTCTCGTTAAAAACCTTGCCGAAAAACCCATTTGGGACAAAACCGGTCTAAGGGAAAAAGAGTGTTACACGTGCTTTCAGACCTAAAGACTTCGTGTCGTTCGACGAAAAATCCATTGTCGTTTCTCGTTGACCACCTACAAGTGTTAGTCTGAAATAAAAAGGAAATGGAAAGGAGTCGTACCTTAGCAGTAATACCATTTTAGGTGAGATATATTCCAATTTCTCGGTAGTTGTTCTTCATTCATCATTCTGAGCTTGTAGGACACTTTTTCGGTTACAAGACTTCGTGTCGTTCGACGAAAAATCCATTGTCGTTTCTCGTTGACCACCTACAAGTGTTAGTCTGAAATAAAAAGGAAATGGAAAGGAGTCGTACCTTAGCAGTAATACCATTTTAGGTGAGATATATTCCAATTGCTCGGTAGTTGTTCTTCATTCATCATTCTGAGCTTGTAGGACACTTTTTCGGTGACCTCGAGAATCTGGTATGGTCCTTCCCAATTCGGACCCAATTTCCCTTTGTTCGGATTTCGGGTGTTGAGGGTGACTTTCCTTAGCACTAAGTCCCTGACATTAAAATATTGAAGATTGGCTCTTTGATTGTAGTATCTCTCGATCCGTTGTTTTTGGGCGACCAATCGGACGAGGGCGGATTCACGCATTTCATCCAATAGTTCTAGGCTCGTATTCATGGCCTCATCATTTGATTCTTTTGTTGCATATCGAAACCTGATACTCGGCTCCCCGACTTCGACCAGTATTAGAGCTTCGGCGTCATAAAGCAATGAGAATGGGGTAGCCCTGGTACTGGATTTCAAGGTTGTGCAGTATGCCCTAAGAACTTCGAGCAGAATTTCCTTCCACTTTCCTTTGGCGTCGTTTAGCCTCTTCTTGAGATTTTTGATGATGATTTTGTTGGTCGATTCAGCTTGCCCATTCTCGCTAGGATGATAGGGTGTTTATAGGATTCTTTTGATCTTATGATCTTCGAGAAATTTGGTTACTTTGATGCCGATGAATTGTTTCCCTTTGTCACACACAATTTCGGATGGCATCCCAAACTGACATATGATGTGGTCCCAAATGAAGTCGATGACTTCCTTCTCCCTAATCTTCTCGAAGTTCTGTGCTTCAATCCACTTAAAAAAATAGTCAGTCATAAATAAAATAGATTGAGCTTTACCTGGTGCCTATAGAAAATGTCCAACGATGTCCATTCCCCACTTCATGAATGGCCATGGTGACAAGACCGAATGGAGTAGTTCCCCGGGTTAGTGAATCGTCGTTTCATGTATTTGGAAATTGTCACATTTTTGAACAAACACTTTCGCATTTTTTTCCATGTCAACCTAGTAATAGTCGGCTCTTATTACCTTTTGAACTAATGATTCGGCACCGGAATGATTTCCACAAGTGCCCTCGTGAACTTCCCTCAAGACACACTCGGTATCTCCCGGTCCCAGACATATAGCTAGTGGGCCATCGAACATTCTTCTGAACAAGGTTCTGTCTTCGGACAAGGTGAATCGTGTTGCCTTCGTGCGCAGGGCCCTCGATTATTTTGGATCTGAGGTAAGTTTTACGGTCTTCAAATACTCTATGTATTTATTTCTCCAATGCCAGGTCAAGCTTGTGGAGTTTATCTCGACGTGGCCTTCTTCGACCACTGACCACATGAGTTTCACGATGGCCCCCGAATTGAGCTCGTGGTCCTTAACCGATGACCCTAAGTTTGCGAGGGCATCGGTCTCACTATTTGATCCCGAGGCATATGTTGCAAAGTCCACTCCTTAAATCGATGCAAAGTTACTTGTAACTTATCTAGGTATCTTTGCATTCATTCTTCTCTAACTTCGAAGGTCCCATTAACCTGATTCACCACAAGGAGGTAGTCGCATTTGGCTTTGATCACCTCCGCTCCCAAGCCTTTGGCTAGTTCGAGACCTGCAATCATGGCCTCATATTCGGCCTCGTTGTTCGTCAATTTCACAGTTCTAATAGATTGCCTAACCACATTACCAATGGGTGGTTTTAGTATGATGCCGAGTTCGGACCCTTTTGCATTAGAAGCACCATCCGTAAAGAGGGTAAAGATTCCCGAGGACGTATCCAAGTTTACCAACAACTCTCATTCAACCTCAGATACTAGGGCCGGCGTGAAGTCGGTCATGAAGTCTGCCAAAATTTGAGACTTAATAGCTGTTCGGGTAGATATTTAATATCGTACCCGCTGATTTCTACGGCCCATTTGGCCAACCGTCCCGAAAGCTCAGGTTTATGCATAATATTTCGAAGTAGGTAAGTTGTTACAACACATATGGGGTGACACTGAAAGTATGATTTTAGTTTCATAGAGGCGCTTATCAAGGCGAGCACCAATTTTTCTAGGTGGGGATATCTAGTTTCGGCCTCGCCCAAGGTCTGGCTAACATAATAAATCAGAAATTGCATACCTTATTCTTCCCGGACTAGGAATCCACGTACCGCTATCTCCAATACTGCCAAATATAAGTACAGTTGTTCGTCTGCCCTCGGCGTGTGAAGCAGCGGCAGACTAGATAAGTATCTTTTAAGCTCTTCCAAGGCATGCTGACATTCCGGAGTCCATGTGAAGTTTTTTTTTTCTTCAGCAACAAGAAAAATCGATGGCTCTTATCAAAGGATCTCGAGATGAATCGCCCCAGGGCGGCTATGCGCCCGGTTAACCTCCGCACGGCCTTTACGTTATCTACTACAGTGATGTCCTCGATAGTTTTGATCTTGTCGGGGTTGATCTCGATTTTTCGGCTGGATACCATGAATCCGAAAAAATTTCCAGACCTGACCCCGGACGTGTATTTTTCCGGGTTCAACTTCATGTTGTATTTCCTCAATATACTAAAGGTTTACTGCAAATGCTTCAAATGGTCATCTGCTCGCAGGGACTTAACTAACATATCATCAATGTAAACTTCCATGCATTTCCCTATTTGTTCTTCGAACATCCAGTTTACTAGGTGTTGGTAAGTGGCACCAGCATTTTTTAATCCAAATGGCATTACATTATAGCAGTAGGTACCATATTTAGTGATGAACGAGGTCTTTTCCTTATCATCCGAGTTCATTTGTATTTGGTTGTACCCGCAATAGGCATCGAGAAAACTGAGGGTCTTGTGGCCGGCCGTGGAATCGATCATGCGATCGATATTAGGCAAAGGAAAGGAATCCTTGGGGCATGCTTTATTTAAATCTTTATAATCTACATACATTGTAAGTTTGTTCCCTTTATTAGGGACTACTACTACGTTTGCTAACCATTTGGGGTATTTTACTTCCTAGATGGACCCCATTTTAAGATGCTTGGTTACCTCGTCATTGATGAAAGCATGCTTGATCTCAGACTGGGGTCTTCTTTTCTGCTTCACCGTATGGAACTTCGGACAAGCATAGTTTATGGGTGGTGATTTTCGGTGGGATCTCTGTCATGTCTATATGGGACCAAGCAAAACAATCCATGTTAGCTATAAAAAATTGAATTAGTTCTTTCCTGAGCTCGGGAATTAACCCCGTGCCCAGGTATACCTTTTGTTCGGGCAGATGTTCGATTAGTATGACTTTCTCCAACTCTTCGACCGTTGATTAAGTAGCGTCGGAGTCATCAGAGACTATGAAGGATCGATGGACCCCATAATCATCATCTTTTCAGTCTCTTGCTTCTCTAGTTGGGTCGAGCCCAGCGTCTATGATTGCTAATTGGCCTCCTATTTTCCGTTCGAATTTGACCCCTTCGTTGATGAGAGTGCCGATACTGGAATCACTTCGTCAACGGAAAACATTTCCTTTGCGTCGGGTTGCTCCCCGTAGATTATTTTGATTCCCTCTGGTGTCGGGAATTTTAGAACCTGGTGAAAGGTCGAGGGCACTGCCCTCATATTGCGGATCCATGGTCTCCCAAATAGGGAGTTATACCTCATGTCGCCCTTGATCACATGGAACTTCGTCTACTGGATGGTCCCGGCCACGTTCACTGGCAAGGTTATCTCGCCCTTAGTAGTTTGACAAGTCATGTTGAGTCCGTTCAGCACTCGGGTCGTGGGTACAACTTGGTCCTGTAGGCCGAGTTGTTCTAAGACCCTCGATTAAATGATGTTGGTGAACTACCTGGATCAATTGACACACGTTTAACTTGAGTCTTATTCATCAGTACATATATTACCAGTTCATCGTTATGGGGGTGCGTGATTCTTTCTGTGTCCTCATCGTTTAAGGACTAGGTTCCTTCTGGTATGTAATCCCAAGTTCATTTCTCCCTTGTGATCGACACCTTGGTGAGTTTTAACACTGTCCCTTGGGGAACATCGACCCTTCCAACAGTCATGTGAATGACGTGTTGTGGTTCTTCTTGTTCATTTTGTCTGTTGGAATCTCTATTTCTGAAAGGATTCTTGGCTCGATCACTTAGAAACTCCCGAAGGTGATCGTCGTTGAATAACCGGGCTACTTCTTTTCTCAATTGTCTGCAATCTTCGGTTCTGTGGCCATGGGTGCCATGATACTTGAACATTTGGTTGGGATTTCTCAGGTTAGGATCGGTCTACAGAGGTCGAGGTCATTTAGTATATTTGATGCGTCCGAAAGCCGATACGATGGCTGATGCATCAACATTGAAATTATATTCAAACAATTGTGGTGCTTCCTTATGTCTGGTATGCCTGTCAAAACCATTCTTGCTCATGATCCCTCAAGAGCTCTGGCCTCGATCATTTTTCCTTTAACTTCGTACAGGGTTGCGCCCAGATCCATTTCTCCTACGATCTTCATTATATGGCTGGTATCGATCCTTGTTAAACCTTGGTTCTCGATCGATGCCCCTCTTGATTCTGTCAACGAGCCTGATAGGATAAACGGACCCGAAAGGATCCCCAAGTTGGTCATCTTCAACTCCAATATTCAATTGATATCGATTATGTACATCGGCCCAGGTAATAGCCGGGTATTCAATCAAGCTCTGCTTCAACTGTTGTGAAGCCATAGAGCTTCGTACATTTAGTCCTTGAGTGAACGCTTGAACGGTCCAATCATCACCGACTGGTGGTAGATCCATTCGTTCCATTTGGAACCGAGACTCAAACTCTTTGAGCATCTCGTTATCCTTAGGATTTACCTTGAAAAGTCCCGACTTTCTAGTCTCGACCTTTAGTGATCCGGCGTGTGCTTTTACAAAATAATCTGCAAGCATGGCAAAAGAATTAATAGAGTTAGGTGGTAAATTTTGGTACCATATCATTGCTCTCTTTGACAGGGTATCCCCAAAGTTCATTAGTAACACGGATTCGATCTCATCGTCCTCTAGATTATTCCCTTTAATTGCACATGTGTAAGAGGTGACATGCTCATTGGGGTCGGTCGTTCCATTATACTTAAGAATTTCGGGCGAACTTCTTGGGGATCAGTTTAGGAGCCGCGCTCGGGGGGAAGGACTTTTGTACGAACTTTTTGGAATCCAAACCCTTCAATATTGGTGGTGCCCCTGGATTTGATCAACCCTAGAGTCATAGGTTTCCACCTTTTTATCGTTTGCTTCGATCTTCTTTTCCCCCAACTCAACTCGTTTCGTTTGTTCCTCGAGCATCTTCATGATTGAGGGATCGGTCCTCGATTCATTTTCGTTCGATTTCCTTGACACCGATTCGACCTTGTGAACAACTTCCTGCGAGGGCTCGGGCTCGATCTTGCTTGGTGCATGGTTCTGGTTTTGGAGTTGTGCTATCGCGATTTGTTGAGCCTGCAACATCTCGAAGATCACCCAAAGGCTGATTTTGCCTTCTTCGCCGCCATGTGTGCTTTGAGTGGCCGATCGAACATCCCTGCGGATGCTACTCTCGGGATCAACGGTCAAATTTGCATTAATGGCTACATGCGAGCTAAAGCCGATTGGATCTACAGCCGGAACTCCATCGAGGCCAACTGGAGGTACGTCGTTCCCTGGTGCTATGTTGTCATTTTTATCATGGTGACCAAAGTCATTGTCCATGTGTACGGGTACTGTCTGAGAGTTCGACATGTTGATCCTGGAATCAAAGATACTCACAAGAACAAGTTTAAAATAGTGTGCATTACAAAGGTTAGTACCGGCAATCACTATTATCCTTAGCCCCACGGTGGACGCCAAACTGTTTACCCTAAAAACGGATAACAATTAAATTTATACGTGGTTTTAAGGATACGTGATATAACTTGGCACAAATTGAGAAAATATATATTGATATTTAAATTTGACTGTAAGAGAAATAAATGCAAGATAATAAAAACTAGAAAAAGGCAGTGTATTATTTTATATTGCGTGAATATGATGTGTTTTACAAATGAACAGATCCTCTTTATATAGTAGGGGAGTCCTACTATTGATACAGTTCTAAATGAAGTAAGAAATATCATGATTGGCTAATTGATCGGCCTATATTTGATACACGTCGAGATCTCCGTCGTGATCCACGCTCGATCGCGGATGTTTCGTCTTTCCGTTATCCGGCTCAGCAAGCTTCCTTCGATCTCGATTTTGTTCGATCCCGGGGGCTCGACTTTGACGGTGTAACCTCGGACCTCGGCTCGATATGTGTTCAAGGTCAAACCTTAATCCATCACGTTCTAGTCTTGATTAGTTCACGCAAGGGGCAAGCCCGATTTTACCATATACAATTTGAAACAGCTCATCAAATACTTTTTAAATATTGTGCATACACAATGCTCAATCCATTATTTTTAGGAGGGAAATTACACATTTCCAAAAATATTTATAGCCCCTAGCCAATATACATATACTATACATATATCGGATTCTTTAATGGGAGATGGCTATTTATGTTAATTTCTTTTATTTTTTTAGAATTGTTATGATTTGAGTTACATAAATATTTATTTTCGTCACATAATTATTTAGTTGGCAATAATTTTCTCTAAACACTTTCCTAATATTGTGGGGTGTAATTGTTTACATAGTTTGTAAAGACATTAATTTATTAAAACATAAATAAAAAAATGATTTATCCCAATTTTATTTGTATGTGTATTTCTTACTTATAGTTTTTACTTTATGACGAAATTATATCTAAAGAAGTTTTCATTTCCCTTCTTTTATTATTTGAGTAAATCGGAAAGAAAACATCGCTATGGGAATTATATAGGAAATCCTTAAAATAATAAGGGGATAATATCCATTAAATATAGCCTTAACTGTATTTAAAAGTCAAACGCCAATTAAAGAGAACCGAAACTAAAGGGAAATATCCCTTAAGAGTAGCCTTGGTTGTGGAAACTATAATTACTTTTAGGCGCATTTTCCTCTCCTCAAACGGCTATGTACAATTATATCTACAAGTATTTCAATCAAATTAAACTTATACACACCAATAATCCAATAAAATAAAATTTTAGCTGCTAGTATTCGAACGAAGAAACAAAAACACTTATCCGTATTCAAAAATCCCAAATCTATTAAAATTATGAAGAGAGGGAGAGATCTTGGGGGGGGATGGGGATAGAGGAGAGAGGTAATAAAAGGTAAAAGGTAAAAAGCTGGTTTGTATAATAAAGGTCTCATCCCCTAAAAAATGGGATTGTGCGTTAGCTAAAACTATTTGTTTAGGGTAGAATAAAAACCAAATCTTTTTTACCGTAGAGTTGAAAGCAATTAATTAGAACTATTTTCTAGGGTAGTTGAGTCGTCAAAATGAATTTGGCCCGTGAGGCCAACCCTATTCAGTTCGCTACTTGGGTAAGGTGGGCTAGAATTTTTTGAGCCTATTTAAAACTGAGTCTTATAAGCCCGGCCCAAGCTAGCTCACTGGCCCTTGGGGCTTGACCGAGGCTGGGCATGAGCCGGCCCGTGGGTCAAAAAATAATTAATTATTAAGTATTTAATATTTAAAAAACTAAAAACTAAAAAAACTATTAACTATAATCCTCGTTCCCCAATCCTAGATTGCTCATTACCCTTTCATATCAACTAGAATTAGTTTTTTGACATGCATGTAATATGATAAAAATAATTTTTTCTTTTACTTAATTAATAACGAAGTCGAAAAGTTTTAGGTGACCAATAATATTCTTTTTCAAAAGAAATATTACTTTAAGTAGCCATGATCAGTTTGGATTGCTTTAATATATTATTAGTATTTAAACTGCTTTTCAGTATATAAAAAGATCAATTTTAAATACAAAAAAAAAATGACCACTAGCAATTTCAGGAATTTTAAAAATATTATGGATTATAATAATGAAATCAGCAACTGATGTTAATCCTAAATTAAAAAATCTCAGCATATAAACTTATTGAAGTAATCCTTGAATTTGAGGAAAATAAAAGAAAAGAGGTATAGGGCAGGTACGAGAAGAGGTAGAAGGCGGCCTAAGAAGTATTGGGGCGAGGTGATCAGACAAGACATGACGCGACTCTAGATTTCCGATGACATGGCCCTTGATAGGAAGGTGTGGAGGTCGAGCATTAAGGTTGTAGGTTAAAGGGTAGTCGAGCGATTTTCCTCTTTGTCCCGGTTTTCCTCTTTGTACCGTCGAGTATGATATTGTTTTGTCTAGCACTGCTAGTGATTTATTCTGTGTTTCACATTTTTGCATAATATTTGTGTTACTGGTTTTTCATTTATTTGTTGTCTCTCACGTTGATGATATTATTTTTCGGATTTTGTTGTCACAGATCTATTGTCTCTGAGCCGAGAGTCTCCCCGAAACAGCCTCTCTACTCCCTTTGGGTTAGGGATAAGGTTTGCGTACACTCTACCCTCCCCATACCTCACTGGTGGAATTTTACCGGGTTGTTGTTGTTGTATTCATGTAACTTTAAAAAAGAAGAGCTAGAGATATAGAGAATTTACGTTTCAATTACGAGATTCCTCATTAAATATCAAGCTTTTTGTACGCTCTAAGTATGAGTGTTCATAAAATCCCGAAAAATCGAACCAAACCGACCAAAAAAATCGATACTTTTTAGGTTTGGTTTGGTTTTGGTTTTGAATTTTAAAAACCGATTAAATTTGGTTTGGTTTTGGTTTAAATCAAAAAATAACCGAATAAAACCGAACCGAACCGACTACAGAAGCAACTATTTAGATTAATTATTACACCTATATATATAAATGTATGTTTTTATATAAAGTTTCTAAAATGTTATATTACATATTAGTCGTTTGTATTTTACGTCTAGTTTTTTGCTATTACAATAATCTAATTATTTGTCTTTACATTCTAGTGTGATTTAAGTTTGCTTTTGCTAAGTATAAGAATTATTTTATGTTAAAAATAATCGATTTTTAATTGAGTACTTAAAATGTTCATCACTACTTGATATAATTATCATCAATATATCACAGTAAATGATAGATTTCTCAAAGAACAATTGATTTTATAGTGGTACGTTGAAAATTTAGTCGCCGGAATATGTGTTTGGTAGTGTATGTTTCATGTTTAAGAAAAAATCGATAAATAATCGAAAAAATCGAAAAATCGATAAAAACCGACAAAAATCGAATCGCTAAAAAGCCAACTTAATTAGTTTGGTTTGGTTCTAACATTTTAAGAACCGACTTACTTGGTTTGGTTTATTTTTAGGGAAAATCGATCAAACCGAATCATGAACATCCCTAGCTCTAAGTAAACAGAAGTTGTTTACATGATTAATCGACTATATCACAAAAAAATATTTAAGAATTTAAAAAAATTCTTTTTCCTAAAAAAAATTGAAGGGTCGGCCTGCCCTATCTTGCGGCCCTCTTAAGGTTGGATTGGTCGGCCTAGCCTGCCAAATTTAAAAGTTCACAAGGCTTGGACTGAAGTGAGCTGACCCATTTTGACAACTCTATAGGGTGGTATACACTAATATTTATAAAAGTAAAAACGGACTAAAATGTTATTATAGGTGGGGCCAAAGAGAAATATAATGAAATTTATAGCGTTAGTTGGTGTTTCCTTATAGCATACTATTACACAATTAACTTTAAGTCGTACTTTTTTTTTCTTCGAATCGATATACATTTATAATTACGAATTGCTCAACTATTTTATTAGTGTTACATGAATAGTTACGAATCAGTAAATATCTAGAGTATTACTAAAATTTATCAAATAACTTACTAGAAATTCTTTAACTCGTCCTTCAAGTATTTGGTAAAATTGAAATGATAAAAAGAACAAAAATATTAAAATCTAGTAAAAAGCATAAGAGGCGGGTAGTTCCTACCGTTTCGTATGGAAATTTATCACATTTTGGGGGAGAAAAGAAAAAGAAGTCTTATCACATTTAGCTAAACGTGACGTTTGAAATTATATTTGTTCATACATTTCGCTTGAAAAAATATTATATTTTTATGAGTGGAGAATTTTTTTTTGATAATTTGAAAAAGTGGTCAAAATCATCTTTTTACTTTTTGGAAAACTCGTTTTCAATTTTTTAAAAAAAATTTATAAAATTTCATGAATAAATATATTTTTGATTTTTTTTTTAAAAGGAATTTCTTTTTATGAATGTTGACTTTTTCAACAAAGTGATAACTCTTCTCTTGCCGCTACAATAAGTCACATATTCCATTTGATCAGTAACCCTTCTTTTACTTCGGAAAAAATGAAAATTAATTTCTCTTTCACGAAAAAAGAAAAAGAAACTCCTCATTTACTCCATGGCCTTAAAAACTTAAAGGATTTTTTTTATTTTGTCATGTATTATTCGAAACTATTTAATTTTGTAATTTATCACATTGTTTTTCATTTATATACTTATTATTAGTACTCGTATTCTTTCTGCTAGAAGAACATGAATTGGATAGTCATACGCTCAATCAAATTAGTAGCCTATAACCAAATTTTAATAAGAGAACATAAACTTTTTTTAATAAACACATATAAAAGATCTAGTGTTTTTATGTAACTTGTAGTATATTATTCTTACAAGACACAAATTTTTAACTTTATATAAAATATTATTATGTACATTAATAATAGTTAATTTAAGGTAATAAAATTCTAGCCATGTGTTTTCAATGTATTATCTTGGATCTTGTAACCTCCCTCTTGGCTCCTATATTCAAATCTTTTGAGAAAAAAAGATCTAAAGTTACCCTTTAACTTTTTATTATGTTTTACAATTATAATCAAATTAGAGTTACGTTAAGGATCATCGTCAATATAAATTTTTCTTTGAAGATAATATTAGATCAAAAGTATAACAAAGATGGAGAATACAATTGCTCAATTTCAAAGTAGGGAAAAGTACCAAATATACCTTCTATTTTGATTTTTTTTTCATATACTCTTCGTTATATTATCGGGTCAAATCTACCCTTAGCATTAGTAAAAATTCAATTTTACCATCTAACCTAACGGAAAGCCCCCAAATTCTAAATTACTTCTACTTACTACAATTTTTTCTCACAAATTTCTTATCCCTACGTGTGCTATACAATATAAGAAAATATCCTCGATAAGTTGATTTTTTATTCCACTCGATTATTTAGAGCAGGAATACTTAACAAACTCGCTACCTCCAGGCATGAGAACACTAGTAAATCTTCCTTTGAACTGATATTCTGAAGATGGACATAAATTTTAACATATCATCTAATTTTGGATTTCTCAAACAATAATAAAGAATCATATGTCACAAATTTCATGCAAATGTGCTTGCGCAAGCAAAATTTGCATCAAATGATATGCTAAATTCAAATCCGAAAGGGAATGCATTACATGTATATTTACGGTCTTGTTATGCATGTAGTCCATAAAAAATAGTAAATATTAGTAATAACTTCATAAACGATTGCATTTCGACCACTTGAAGCATCAAATAAATCTCTTTCAAATTATCTACTGTATTTTACTCGTCCTCATTCTGTTGGAGACATACCATAAACTGTGAGTTCTGCATTTCATTTATGGTGTGAGCATAACCAAAGACAAAGGAGAATAATTATGCTGTAACTCCACAGTCACATTCTTATAATATTAACCTTTTTTCTTTTCTAGTGGATCACACGAAGAAAATAACTGATTTGTGAGAAGAATTGCAGTAAATAGAAGGGATTTGGAGTTTTCCATTAGGTTAGAAGGCAAATTTAAAAAAGTATAATGGAAATTAAATATAAACAATATATGGATATATTTGATCATTTTTCCTTCCAAATAATACGGCCATCTTTTTTTCAAATTAAACCAAATTTCCCTCTCCAATTTTCAATTTACAAAACACAGATCGGATGGACCCCACAAGCTGCCAGGTAGATACTGAGTAAGAAACATGTGGTCCCTACTTCTGAACATGTGTGGAGGAGACTTTCTGTTGGGATTTTTTTTCCTATCTGTACTTTGGCCAAAACTATCCAAAATCCAAATACTGTCACATTTGTGAGATGAAATTTGACAAGTGCCACACATGCAAATTCATACATTTTTAATTAGAAGAAATGTATTGCATGTTTGCCATTTATCATACAACCTCAAATTATGGGCCCCATTCAGGTAAAAATAATTTCAAGTAAAACAATCATATTTTGAACAAAAACAACATTTGTTTCTGTAGCCAGAAAAAAGAAATGCTTTGAAATTTTCATTGTAAAGAAAAGGAAAAAAAAATCACATCATCAAATCCTTAATTTAAAGTATAGTTTATCCAAAACAAAGAAGAAAACGACGAAAAAAACTTCTTTCCGAGATGAAAAAAGTTTATTTTGTATGAAATTGGTTGTGAAAATGAAAATTTCACATCTTATGGAAAAAGTCATTAATACCATTATATTCGAAAAAATGATAACACGTTTTTTACTCTTAATTACAATCATTTTTTTTTACTTTCTTAATAATTACTTATTTTTCAATAAACGAGAAGATAAATGTACAACAAACATTATATATATTCTACTATGAAGTAAAATTTTATCTCACATTTTAATTACTTCTTTCTATATTTTAAACAAACATTTTTCAATAAGATGAGAAAATACTTATTGTAAACAACAAATATTTCCATCTTCGTTGTTTTTCAACCCATTTAACGTCTGAATAATATCACATGGCATTACCAATGGACTAAGACATTCAAGTTACGTAATGTCATATACACATAAGCCAATATGTTATTTTTTTAAAATTTAAATCGAATTTGGGTAAGGCATAACCACATAGATATATTAACAAAAAAACTAACAGATGAGGCATATTTATATCATTTTATAAGCGGGTAAACACTCTAGTTAAATTAAAAAATTCAGACAAATGACTGCATTTTTTTATAATGACAATATAACCTGTAAATGAAATCATTTAAAAAATTTGTGTACAAGTTTATCTTATCCACTTTTCCTATCAGTATTAAAGACTCATACTTTCTTTAAAATAAGTATTATTATTCCTGAATCTTTAAATATGATATGTCAATAGTACTCATGTGGGGTTATTGTTTGGGTATATGATATTGTATTTGAAAATCAAAATTTGCTATTTGATTTAAAGTCTATCCTTTCATCATTTTTTTGTCCTCTTTTTTAAAGATTAAACAAAGAGTAGTGTTGTGATAATTACTGGCGGCTCAATAAAATTAGTAGCTTAAAACTAAATTTAAATTAAAAAAAAAATTATGTATTTTTTGTTTATAACGTTATGCTACTATAAGATTTAAAACTTATAAGTTTATAATAAATATTAATAGTATTAAATATATATTGTAAATGCTAATTCAAGTTAATAAGATGCTAGTCATGTATTTACAATATGATACTTTGGATCTGGTTGTAAAAAGTATTACTAATATGACGATTTAAGTAATTTAATTTAGAGTTTCAAAATATTTTTATTGTTAAAAATAGACAATCTTCTTAGTATCTTTCTTAATAAAACATTTGTAGTTTTTTTTAATGAATTTAATATTATTTAATCCAAAATAACATAGAAAATCAAATATTTTTGGCCCCAAAAGTTTTGGGGGTCTAAAACAAAGAATAGCAAGTAAGAAACCGTCAGCAAAAGAATAGCAAGAGGAAGTTTGAGAATTGAGAGCATGGATTGGTTGCTTTGACTGAGTTTTATTTTTCAGTGTTGTACTCTACACAGACACTTCAAAGGTATTTTTATTTCTTGAAAATGGCTTTTCATTTTATTTCCTGTCACTTATTCTTCTTCTGTGTTTTTATTTTATTTTATGGAACAGTTTGAAGTCTTTCATGTTGTTTCAATGAGACAACTTTTGGTGTTTCAGTGTTCAGAGAATTGTTAAAAATTATATTCTTGAAAGTTTTTTTTGAAAAAAGAATCAATTTTTATGTTCAAAATCTGGTTATGTCTCTGTTGCTTTAATTCTAGTTTTAGGTTTAGTTTCTATATCAAACATATAAATTAGTGCTGTCCAGTAGTTTGAATCTTTCACATTTTTTAGTGTTTTGACTCTTTTGGTACAACTGATGATTGCTTATTATTGTCATTGCCATTTATGGCTAGGTTAATGTTTAGATGAAGTACTGTCAGATAAAGTAAGCTGTTGTGTCTTCCTTTTTTATCTCATTTTTAAGATTTTTTATTTTTTATTTTTGCTTCATTCTGCCCCTCCTTTATTCAAGAATCTAATGATTTTGATTTTTATCTCAAAACCAAATATAAATGTATGTTGATTCCATTCCAATAAGTAAGCATTGCTCTTTGATGTGATTATGTTTGAAATGCAGTTGTGTTTTATGGTATTGTAAGTGGTTTTGTGTCTAAGTCAAACATTCATGTTGATTTGTTAGGTTGAAGATGAACATGGACTTTTCCGAGTCTACGAAAGTTGTATATAATCGAATTCAGAAACTAGAGCCAGAAAATGTGTCTAAGATAATTGGTTATCTCCTTTTACAAGATCATGGTGAACAGGATATGATTAGATTAGCGTTTAGTCCCGACAATTTGATCCATTCCTTGATTAATAAAGCTAAGAAAGATCTTGGATTATCATCCAAACCAGCCATTTCCGGTCCTCTTTCACCCCCCTTAGTTAATCGAGCATTATCTTCAGACATTCCCTTGAAATTTGTTCCATTCTCATCAGCTTCACCTCGTCCCTTTTCGACTCTTCAAGTTGGAAATCCTTATTGGGAACTTCAAGGTCTTGCCGAAAATCATCCAATTCATACTTTGGATTTTCTACCTGTTGGTTGCTCGGATACTATGACCGATGAACGCCAACTCCCAAACCAACTTCAGTTCTTATCTTTAGATGATCAGTCAGACCGTGTTAATTCAGAATTCTCCGGCGACCACTATTTCTCTGTATCTGCATTAGGCCCAAGATCGAGTCGAAGGTCTCCAAGCTTGCCCGAATTTCCTGTTAAGGTCTGCCATTATTTTAACAAAGGCTTTTGTAAGCATGGAACCAACTGTCGGTACTTTCACGGCCATCCAAATCCGGAAAGCTTCTCCCAAGTCTTCAACTCAAACTTAAATGAAATGGGAAGTGATGAACATATCTTCAAGCCCGGATCTCTAGAGAAACTAGGGATGGAACTTACCGAGCTTCTCAAATCTAGACGGGGTCTTCCTGTTTCAATTGCTTCATTGCCGATGTTGTACTATGAGAAGTATGGGAGGACACTTCAGGCTGAGGGTTATTTGACTGAAAGTCAAAGACATGGGAAAGCTG
This sequence comes from Nicotiana knightiana, assembly GCA_005239525.1. NCBI lineage: Eukaryota > Viridiplantae > Streptophyta > Magnoliopsida > Solanales > Solanaceae > Nicotiana > Nicotiana knightiana. The sequence goes on from ML425890.1 coordinate 47,468, forward strand.
GATATAGCCTGACTAAGCTCCTCGCTCGATTAAGAAATAGCATTCGTGTCATCGACAGGTCCAACTTGTATAGTTCTCACCTTTGGTGGATTATGATCTTTGACATAGACTTTATTTGATATCAATGTTTGTATTTGAGACAGGCCCCATGGACAGCATGCCGTTATTTTAGCTGAGGATGTTCCAAAATACATGGAGTACAGTGGAGAAAGAAATGAACACGGAGCAATTGTAGCCGGTTCTCGCCAGATTTATCTGACCTTTCCGGCTGAGAGTACCTTCAGCGAGCAAGATGTTTCCGACTATTTCAAGTAAGTTACTCCAAGTGAATTGACATCTATGATTAGTCGTCTTTTTTCGTCTTCACAACTTATTAGAACCGTTTCATGTTTATGCAGTCAATTTGGACCAGTCCAAGATGTTAGGATTCCTTGTCAGCAGAAGAGAATGTTTGGATTTGTAACTTTTGTTTTCCCAGAGACAGTTAAGCAGATCCTGGCAAAGGGAAATCCTCATTTAGTTTGTGGCGCACGTGTTTTGGTGAAACCTTACAGGGAAAAGTCCAAGCTTGTAGATAGGTAAATTTCCTGGTTTCTTTTTCTCTGAAGGCTTCTAATCACTTATTTGCCGTCAAAGATTGTCGTTTCCAATGTACCCTACTTAAAATTGTGTGTGGAATGTGAAATGATATTGCATTGCTAATGCCTTTTGTGTTTGTAATTTAATTAATTGAAAATAGTTTGATATGTAAAGCTATATTTTAAGATCTGTAGTTGGTTAAATGGAATCTCATTTTTTCCCTATCTATCGAAGACTATGATCATTATACTCTGTTGGACAACTGAGGATACACATCTCCATCCGTTGACGTCGTGATTGAGTGATGTTTCAAACTATATTGCCTTGTCAAAACTTTTCATTGGCTTGCGTATAACTTTTTGTATATATTTGCATTTGATATGATCTTTATCTTATCTCTGCAGAAAATGCCTGGAGAAAGCTTATCAAGCTTCCTATTATAATTCCTCTTTCATTGATGCAGAATCCGAGCTCCAATCTTGTAAGAAGCACTTCAACTCAAACAGTGGAAATCTACCTTCTGCACGATATTTCTTTAGTTTTTCCATAGAAGCAATATTTACATCATTTTCTGTTTTTTAGCACCTAGAGTCTGTGAAAATTCAAGACTAATGGAAAAACAACTCATGGAGGAACAAGAGCGTGCAATTGAGTTTGAGAGGCAGCATTTTCCAGACTTGCAATTAGCTGCAAAAACTTTGCATCATCAAATGCGCCTTGGTTACTCAGTTGAAGATTTGAAGCATAGAGAAGGTTCTTTAACATGCAATTCTGAAGCATAATCCTCCCCTAAGATCCTCGACTATCCATTTTCACCTGACATTGTTCTTTTCTGTGCTTTTCGTGCTTCTTCCTGTATAGGCCGTAGCGAAAAACTGGAGTTCCCATCAGCCGAGAGTTTTAATTACCTGCTAGATGTATATAACAATGGTTCCACCAGTGAGGACAAAGCTAGGCACGTTAAAACGAGTCACTGTGACCAAGAAAGGTAAGGCATTTGATACTGTCTTTTTGAGTTTTATGCTCTTTGTATCATTTTCATGAGCCGAGCTTCTATAGGAAGCAGCCTTTCTACCTTCTCAAGGTAGGAGTAAGGTCTGCGTACACACTACTCCCTAGACTCCACTTGTGAGATTTCACTAGGTGGTTGTTGTTGTTGTCGTCGTATGCTCTTTGTGACCAGGAGGTCACTAGTTCGAGTTGTGGATGCAGAAATGCAGGGTAAGACGGCATACAATAGACCCTTGTGGTCCAGCCTTCCTCGAACCCACGCATAGCGGAAGCTTAGTGCATCGGGCTGCCCTTTACTTTTGTCCTATGTGCTTTGTATCATTTTGAGTTTGTTGTCGATATTTGTTCTTATTTAATCAGTTCTTCGGGATGTTGCAGTGGTCAAGGATTGAATCTTCCAGATAGCCCGTTTGCATCTCCAATAAGGAATGGCATTTCAACTGTCATTTAGGTTCAGAAACACAGAAGGATTATAGAGTTTAAAGAGGACTGAGTTTTGGAAAGCAGTTCGTTGGTTCGACACATAAAAGTACTTTTCTTCCTAAATATTTCCATAAAACAGGTACTATTAAATAGTTGCTCAACTGCCTGCAAATACACCTGATCCTACAGAAAGCGCGAGAAGTTATTCGTTTTCATTTTTTAGGCGAACATCATAAGAGAATTACATAGAAAAAGAATGGCGACATGTAACAAGCTTCATAGGTTTTCAGCTTTGATAAGAAGTTAATGATAGGGAGCAAGTTTGAGGCTTGCTTTGCAGGTTTCAGAAGTTAAAATGTAATTATGGTTTTTTTTCTAAATGTGATGGAGAAGAAAATAGGCTCAGATTCAGAGTTTGAGGTCCATTGTAGAGCTCTCTGCTACTAGACAGAATGCTAAATGTTGCTAACAATAAAGTTATACATAGTTTTCATTTCTAGTATCTGATTTACTTTTTGATAATACACCACTGTAGTCAGGCCCTTCCTCGGACGCCGCACCTAGCGTGAGCTTAGTGCATTGGTGGTATCCGAAGCAGCTTGCATGTACCTCGGGTAATCCACTATTTTATCCGTTACCTGCCATCATAGGTACCGAATAATTTGCTAAAAAAGTAAACACAAAGTAGTTGAATATGGATCATATATGTGGTCCAGTACTGCATGTTCTCTTAGTTGTACAAAAGGGTCCCCCCAATAGAAAAGAAAATGTATATTAGACCCTTGATATGCGGAACTGATGCAAGTTGTATTTTTTTTAAATTATATTTAATGCCAAAACTAAGTAAACTCACCATCTTAGAAAGTTATTATTTTGTCGCTTTCGTCCATGTTGATCTACTTTATTTTTTTATTTATTAATTCACCATTATACAACTGAAAAAAAAAAAAATATATATATATATATAAAAAAAATTCCTGCAATTTGTGAGATTGGACTTGTGACTTCTTTAATAGTGATTGACTTTGATAAAGTAGTGGTGCTGAAGTGCGACATTGATTTAAAGTTGTGGACATTATGTGAATTTTTTAATTTTAGATTTGTGGGACCTACGTATCTGGTATCTTTTCAATCTTTTATACACACAGATGTTACATGTCTATGGCCATAAATTTTTTTGTTCATCCATTTCTTAGCCACAAACACACTTTATGCTAGGGCTCGGCATATATAGTGTATAATCGATAGCCTAAATCGATAAAATACTATTGGATTATGGATATTGAGTCATTAGGTAAATAGTTCGATAATAATTTAATATTATTTGGCTAATAGGTTATCGGTTCGGGTCTCGGTTTGTCCAATCTTATTAATGATGTAACCGATAACCTAATAAACTTTAACTATTTTACCCATTAAGTATATAAAGCCACTTATGGCTTCATTCTCTCAATTCTCTCGGCAGTTACTCTTCACCTTCCGACCTTATTCCTTAGAGTAAGTTTTAAATTTTTTTGAATTTCTCATTTTAATTCTTCCATTAAGGTTGGTTGTTCTATACTTTAAAGAATTAATTGTTTAGATTTTTAGTTTTTTGTTTTGTTTCTTTTGTTGCACTGATTCTTTAGTATTTACAAGATTAGGAATTTATTATTTTCCTATTAGTTATGCCCCTCCGCAGTGAGATAGTTAATAAGATTAGATTGTTGAATGTCTTATTCCTTGCTCCTACTAACTTATTACTTTGAAAATTGAGATCATTCATTGCGATTTCAAATGCAAATAAAATGTTCTTTTCTAAAGTTGAAATTTAATACATCTTTTCTTATGAGTAAAAATTCAGTTCTTTTCTCTTAACAGTATGATCACACTTTGTATAATAAAAACATGAATTTTATGGATATTTTTTATTCTTATCGTGTAACCCGATAACCGACAAATCGATACCCGATAATCGATATCTAATCAGTTCAGTTATCGGTTTTATTTATTTCTTAATCGATATGTTGAACCAATAACATTCACAACCGAACCGAACCAGCAAATGCTCACCCCTACTTCATACTTCAAAAGTAGTTTGATTCTCCTCGCATCCACTAGTTTTATTGATTTATACTTTTTTTTTAACCAAAACTAAACACCATTTGGTAGTTTGTGAGATATTTCTTCACTAAAATAGAATAGTTTGGAAATCCATAGAATTATCCATAAAATAATGTAGCAGGAAATTAATTTAGGACAAAAGAGAATAAATAACTTTTGCATACTAGTATGCAAGGCACATAAAAAAATTGGGATCTTTCCATAGATATATATATATATATATATTCGATCATTTGTGATTAGCGCACGTTTTTGTTTTCGCTCATCTGAAAAATGGGCAATCACAACTCTAATCAAACCCTAGTACTTAATTTCTACTATTAGCAGCAAGTTAAAAGACCCCAGCCGTCTTCTTTGCAAAAATTGACTTTGAAATCCCTATCAAATTAGATTCAATCGCCTCCTAACTTCGAATTCTACTTTGTATTAGGGTTACCAACGAAAGTTTATGTTATTCAATTATTTCTCACACTACTTTTATATCTCCGACGAATTTCAGTTTCTTTGAAGTGTGACGATGGTGCATTTAATGGGAGATCTCTCCATCCCAATTCCTTTAATACGATTTATATTAGATTATTCTAGTTCAAACAAACATTAATTAGTAAAATGAGTCGATTTTTAATTCATCTAGCTTTTTCTTCTTTAGCAAATCGAGCAAGAAAATACGAATGTATGGTACAACAACATACAATTTAAATATAAGTTTGGTATATCTATAACAACATATAATTTGATATATTTTTGTTACAAATTTGATATATCTACAACAACATGCAAATTAAAATACAAAATTACTTAAAAGCTTTCATACATCATTTTTTATAAGTTTAATACAACTACAATATTATATAACTAAAATATTTCTCACACAACTTTCATATAAATATATTTTTATATGTATTTTGTATGTGGTGGGTGGGGGGCTCAATTCGTGAACTACGACGTGGGGGGATGATACGTGTGTATCAGTTATTCCCTATTAAATACAAATGCCTAATATTAATAGTCTGTTTGGCCAAGCTGGAAAACTCAACTTATTTTGAGAACTCTTTTTTTAAAAAGTGCTTTTGAAATAAGTACTTTTGGAGAGAAGTAGTTTGTGTTTGGCTAATCATTCTGAAAAACACTTTTGAGCAATAATTTATGTTTGACCAAGCTTTTCAAAAAGTGCTTTTAAATATCAAATTACGAATAAAGACATGACTAGATTTACGTAATAGTTAGTAAATAAATAATCTCAAAAACTTATTGTTACAGGCAATAATTAATTTTTTTTATTTTATTTAAGTAAAATATGAAAATAAAATTAAAAAGTACTTTAATTCTTTTGATATTATTCAAATATATTAAAAATTATTCAACAAATATAAAAGCATTCAGCCTTAAAGTCATTATATATTAGAAAATTATCCTAAAAATAAAAAGAAATACTTATACGTTAATATCCTAGGTATTAGATTTAACAGTTATTTTGGTATATATTATATTTTGTTAAGGGTATATTTGGTAAGAAGAAAAGTCAAAACTGCTTCTGCTTCTGCTTTTGGGAAGAAGTTATTTTTTCTGCTTCTCAAAAACTGCTTCTGCTTCTTCCCAAAAGCACTTTTTTCTCCCAAAAAAACTTGCCAAACACCTTAAGGAAAAAAAAAAGTGCTTTTGGGAAAAAAAGAAAAAAAAAAGAAGAAGAAGCACTTTTGACATTTGGAGAAGTTTGGCCAAACAAACAATAAGAGATACTCATTTAGTACTAATTTATATATAATTGATATATTGTATATCAAAATTTAATTAGGTGGAAACCTCTCTAGTAATAAGATCATAATCTAGTATAGTTTATATGTAAAAGTCTCTCAAAAATTACGGCAAGTTACATCAATCCATATTGGGCTTCATGTGCTTTTTAGGGCACCAAGGAAAGTCGGAAAGGAATGCATCTTTATTCAATTTGTTTTTGGTAACTGTTTTATAAATTATATTTTCCCAATATTTTAAAGTACTAATGATATTATTATAAAGTTGGATAATAAGTGTCATTTATGATTTAGTGGTCCAAATAAAATTGTTAACCTGCATCTTGATTTGCTTAAATGTTGGAAGACAAGTGAATGGTCTAAGGAAAATCTTATAGTAAGCGATTACGTAGGCGGCTACATAATTTGAAGATTGTAGGTGTACTTTTGGATTCAACCAAAATCTACTTTCTATAGCATAATTTTGCCTCTGAGCGACAATGATTCCACTTGACAAGCCAGACGTTAACTATGTTCAAAATAAAAAGGAATAGTGAGATGTCTATAAGTATTAAATCAATATATGGTGTGTATTTTCTTAGGTACATATTTATCACTTTGATTAATAGCGTATATTATCACATCAATTTATGACATATATTATTATAGTAAACATGAGTGTGTATAACCTTTTTTCCCCATTATGCGTATTTTGCATCCGTACTCATTTTTTGTGCCACGTTTTAACTTATACCCGATTTGTAAAAAAAATTGCATTGGTACCCGCTTTTGCGCATAACTTCAGCATGCGGGGCTGAAGTAGCAAAGACAATCACGCAAAACTTCAGCTTTCTAGTAGACGGCTTGCGAACTTCAGATCTAGAGCTGAAGTTGTTGTCTTGTAACTGGGGAACTTCAGCATACGGGGCTGAAGTTCTCCAGTTATAAAAATAAAAACTTCAGCATACGGGGCTGAAGTTCCCCTAGTTACACTGGGGAACTTCAGCTCTAGAGCTGAAGTTTTGTCTTTGTAACTGGGGAACTTCAGCATACGGGGCTGAAGTTCCCCAGTTATAAAGACAAAAACTTCAGCATACGAGGCTGAAGTTCCCCAGTTTACAAAGACAAAACTTCAGCTCTAGAGTCTAGAGCTGAAGTTTTGTCTTTGTAATTGTCTTTATAACTTAGGAACAGAACCTCCACATCAACCTCAAACTTCTGGCTCAAGCTTCGTCAATTTGATTTACTTTATTCGCGGTCCCGAAACAATTTGCTCATTTCTAGGCATGTCTACTACTCAACTTGATTTAATCACAACCAATTTTGGTTGTAGTAACAATAAAAGTTAAATCGTAGAGCCAATAACCAAATATTACTTGAATAAAGATGGTTACCTTAATAATTTGTCTTTGTAATTGGGGAACTTCAGCATACGGGGCTGAAGTTCCCCAGTTATAAAGTCCAAACTTCAGCTTAGTTTTGCCTTTGTAATTGTCTTTATAACTTAGGAACTTCAGCTCTAAAGCTCAAGTTTGTAACTGGGAAACTTCAGCGCTAGAGCTGAAGATTTGTCTTTGTAACTGGGGAACTTCAGCCCCGTATGCTGAAGTTTTGTCTTTATAACTGGCGAACTTCAGCTTAACTGGTGAACTTCAGCTCAGCGAGGGGAATGGAGCTGAAGTTATTTAAAAAGTGGGTACAAGTTAAAAGTTTTTAAAAAAGCGGGTATAGATTAAATGGGGGCGACCAAATAGGGTACCCCGCGCAATTTTTACGGCTTTGATGCATATGATACGAGGGATCTGTTGCAGGCTATCGATCCAAATAAAAAAGAAAAATTAACTTAAATAGTCGTCCACTTAATAACTTAAACTAAAAATAGCTGGTGGAGGTATAATATATACATAATTTTTGTATTGTATGAGTATAAATTGTGTATAATTAATGTAAAATCTATGTATGGCTAGAAAATATAAATAGTTAATATGGCCGGCTATTTGTGTAAAGATCCTCAAAAAAAGAAGAATTAATCTAAATAGCCGCTTAACCAACCGCTTAAATTAAAAATAGCCGGTGGAGTATGCATGATTATATATTAAGTGTATAATTGTGTATAATCAATATAATAATCTATGTATATGACTACAATGAATATGACCGGCTATTTGTGTAAAGATCTTATAAAATAAGCGTGGAAATTATTGTTCAAAATTTTGACAGAACTTCATCTGTTGAAAATTCGGGCAATAGGCCCATAACTCAGGAGTTGGAACCCACAAAAGGAATAGGGAAAATTCTCTTATCTTGCACTTCTATTCCCAATTCCTAATGGGCTTATAGCCCACATATAACGTTGATTTAATCGTCCCTCTATTTCTTTCACTTTTTTCTCTTTTTTCACATGATTAGTATTAGTGTAGGTGCGCTGTACATGTGCATCATTTTAATCAATATAAAATATATACACAAATTATTGAAAAATAACAATGGAGGTTAAACTAAATTCAATATATTTTTAATGACGAAAATAAATATTAGTAAATTGATATAATATGACGTTGAATTCTAACATTTTCTGAATGAATTTAGTGTAATTAGTTCTATAGTATTTGTAGTTATAAATATTTTATTATATAAAATACAAATATTTGTGTTGTTGTATCTCATCTTACATCTCTTTGTAAACTCTACGTTAATAATGTCATTATACAAACAAATAATTGTTCATTCAAAGTTAATCAAATTATAAACAAGGCAAATGGACCTCTTCATGTGTAAAAAGTTTGCCTGGATTCTTATTGATCGAAGTCTAAATTCCCTTCTTTGCATATTCATCCAATGCCAAATAAATATTAATACTATTCTAAACTCATTCCTAATGTACTTTGCAAATAACAATTTTGAAATTTCAAGAATACGCAATGTTGAGGTCAATTTTTTAAAATTAGAAGAGGGAAAATGACAAATTTATAGTTATTTCAAAAGTTCCAAATACATTAGTTTATTGTAAGTTTAAAAAATTAACTGTAGTTACAATTTCACCTGACTACATCTTAGTTTATTTCTAAATTAACACCATATAAATTCAGACTTCTAGAAATTTAAAGTTAAAATTAAATCAAAACTCTTAAGAAATTAACAGGAAAAAGCGAACATGCATTGCTGATGGATGTTCCATATTTTACGTAATAAATTATTGGTAATTTGGAGAAAAAAATACTATTACATACCTCATAGGATATTAAAAAAAATTAGTGGCCACATACTAAACTCTAAAAGGATATTTATAAACGCTATAAGGAAAAAAACTTAATAAGGTAAAGTGTAATTGAATTTGAAGTCCTAAATATTAGGATATTCTTAAGTAAAATGTTAGTTGAATTTGAAGTCCTAAATATTAGAAAAATAATTAAATGACTATTTTGTCTAGTGTGAAATTAACTTTTAAAGGGTAAAATAAGCAAACGATATTTTGATAGGGGCTTCGTGCTTTTAATATAGTATAGATAAGTACGAAATAGAGAAGGCTTAATTGGACTATTTGGCTCGATCCAGAATTTAATATTTATTAGCGTTTAGTTTGTATATCCACCTCAAGTTAATAGTACACTTATAATTGGATTCATAATCATATATATATATATATAAAATCAAACATTTTTATAACAGCCTCGTTTGTTGCGAGTTTTAGATGTTATAGCAAAATATTATTATGAAAAGTATATATTATAACATAACATAAAAATTGATTCCGAAAAAGCTTAGCTTATGTAGTGAAGTGTCCTATTTGAGATCTAATCTACTTTGGGGAGCTTCTATTAATGACAACCAAGTTACATCTAGTTGTCTTCTAATGCAGGGAAGGGGGGTGGGGGAGTAAGCTAAAATGGAAACTTCAAAGTGGTTTCTTCTTTCCTTCTTTTACTTCCACTTTTATTCCACATTCCCTTTCTCTGGGAACAAATTCTAAGAATGGTTCAAACCAACTAAGATAGAGGACCAATGAAAATAAGAGAAAATAACCATTAAGGGCAAAGAATCTCCATCATTAACCAAAAATCACGAATTCAAATCATGATAATGAAGAATATTTTATTATTGAGAGATTTACCCTTAGTAAATTTATTTTATGAGAATTCAAATTAGTCATACCGGTGATTTTGAATACGGAATACAGTTAGACCTCTCTATAACAGTATCCCTATATAACAACATTTCTTTATAAAAGTCAAGCTTTTTCGAAACCAATTTTTATGTTATGTTATAATATATGTTCTATATAATAACACTTCGCTATAATATTTTAAAATATTCAAAACAAATAAGACTGTTATAGAGAATTTTGACCGTACTTAAAAGCAAAAAAAAAAAGGAAACAAAAAACCAAAAGACTAAGGGCAAAGAAGGGTGGAGGTCTAAAGTGGGTCCATGTGAGACCAAAAATGCAAAGCAAGAATATAGGAATTAGGCCCATTTGTAGTCTTTGAAAGCATTTTTGGTTAAAGTTAGTGAAGTCCTAAGAGATGAAGACAAAGACAAGAATGGTCGTAAAAATGTAAGGGTCAAAAATCAAAATCTTAGAAAACCTGAAAAAGACAACAGTGTCTGTCGGCTTATTTGATTGGGAAATGACTCAGAAAGTCAAGTTATGTTTCAATTGGTGAAGACTTTCCTCTTGTTATTCGTTTCTTTGATTTTCACAAAATTCGTGTTGTATCATTTTGCAGTTTTCATTGTTACTATTGTTTCCCCTTGTCATAATTTTGAAAGTATGTATTGCTGTTCCTATTTCTAGTAAAATTATAGGATAAACAGTTCTACTATATTTTGTGTGTTCACTCTAAAAGGCCCGACATCGCAAGAACAACAAGTGGTAAAGTCTTCATCATGTGAATTACAAGAAAAGAATGCTCAAATTATTTCATCTTATTTTCTTGATAGTCGTGTTTATATATATATATATATATATATATATAAATAGGGAATTCTGGTGCACGAAATATTCTGTGTTTACGCAGGGTCTTGGGAAGATCGTATCCTAAAGGAATATGATGTAGACAACCTACCCTAATGCAACTCCTTTTAAGAGCTCTAAGAAATGATTCTATATTTATACACACAAGTGTAGTTCTCTTTCACCAATGTAGTACAAAGTTCATGACAAAACTCACTTGATTCAAATTTTCATTTCCCTCGGTTTTATTTCCCACCATTTTCCAATTCACACTCCTTGTCTTTAAAGCCCAATGACTTTAAAATCCTTGTCTTCATTTCCCAACTTTTGAAGTTTCCATGATACTATAAACATTATACAAGTCATCCTCCAAACAACTTAAGATGTAGTTTCTGCATAGAAAATCAGAGTGTTTACATGCTTCAATTACCACAAATCGTTAAGCCTCAGGAGCATCTTCTCCCACAACTGGAACATCCTCCTTGATGAATCATTGCATGCTTAGTGTAGTTAGATAGAATAGCATCTTCATCTGCCAACGTTTGAAGTCTGTACCGGAAAATTTTCCGGGTTTTTCTGCCGGTGCCATCGTATGTGCTAGTCTTGACGAAGCAGCAACACTAGATGAAGCACCCGTTCCATTAATTTGGTTTTCATTCGTCATGTTTCTGTAGAGTTGGAAACAAACATAACTTCGTTAAATCAGTGAAGTTTTGATATCTTCAAACTGAATAACAAACCAAACATACAACACGTAACAATGGTGAAGTTTTTATATACTTCAAATCCGTACGTTGATTATTCCGGTAAATTTTTGATATATTTTAAACCGGACAGAATAGTTATTGGAGTAGAAATCACAAAGGCTTTAGTCTCCAGACCAGTATACAAAATATAGATCACTGTTCAATATAAATTTCAACACAGAAACGTTAACTAAAATTCCTTAAGCTTGTTGCCGATACTGTGTTAAAACAAACTGTTAGAAGAAACAAAAAATTTGTAAATGATATGAAATATTCCGAGTCCACAATTTTCTTGTGCGTCCTTAAGGAATTTTAACCCCCTCACAAGTTTCCAAGGTAATGGATTAAATCCTCCCAGGATGAAACGGAATAAACCTTCCTGCAACAGTTGCAATACAAATTGCAGGATACCAACGAACTCAAAGAATGGAGCAAAATCACACTTACGAATTTGAGAGAGACTGCGAAGTAGAATGCAGTATTTTTCAGAAGGAAATTCTAGATTTTCTGTCAGTGAAAAGGAAGCCATGCCTCAGAATTTATAGGCAGTGTGATGTATGTTCAGGAAGAGGGGTCTTTTCAGAAGGGAAAGGTAGCGTTTGGATTATACGTTTCAGTTAATTCCGTTAATGAACTGAATGGAATTTAATTAATTCTTAAATAATTAATTAAATAACTTTTGTCCAACAATAATCTTATCGATCGATCATTTGACAAATCTAAAGCCGAAGCCGAAGCCGAGTCGAGCGACGACGACGGCGCGGGGGTTCATTCTCTTCAACTCCTTTTAAGAGCTCTCGGAAGTGATTCTATATTTATACACACAAGTGTAGTTGTCTTTCACCAATGTGGTACAAAGTTCATGACAAAACTCACTTGATTCAAATTTTCATTTCCTTCCATTTTATTTCCCACCATTTTCCAATTCACACTCCTTGTCTTTAAAGNCCCACATGAATGGGAATGGCTGTAACAAGAATGATCATAGATGGACGCTGTGTGATTTGCAAGTAAGGATTAATTGCATCTGGATAAGTAGGTTTTCCTTTGAACTATCCGTAGTGAACATATGTCGGATATACTCGATCAATCGGTAGATTTGATATCTTTGAACCGTCGAACTTTAGTGTATACCTAGACAACCATATGTCACACAACCAACCCTTAACCGTCTTTTGGTTCTCATTGTTATGTTCGTTTCAGCCATGAACGCCGCCTGGTATCATAAGTGCGTAGAGAATTAACCTTACAGAATTCTCATTGAAGCGTCTTCCACTTCACACTTACATAGGTGATTCCTAAACGTGTAATCCTTTAGATTGAAACCACATCAAACTTAGGTAATCATTAAAGAACGTGTAAATTTCTATCCTTGTTACTGAACATTATCTTCATCACAAGAAGGGACCAAAGATTTTACTTTGACAATGTTGAACCGGTCAATCACAACTTTGTTTGAGCTCCTTGAACCTAGATCTAGGAATATCCAAAATTCTAGGTAGAGTTACCGCCATGATGACTTTCCTCGCCCATAGTCCCATTCCCTTAGATGATTTCTCAACTCCCTCTCAAATTAGGCCTTTTGTAAGCGGATCCGCCACATTATCCTTTGATCTTACATAATTAATAGTGATAATTCCACTAGAGAGTAGTTGTCTAACGGTTTTATGTCTTCGTCTTATATGACGAGACTTTCTGTTATACATAATGCTTCCTGCCCGTCCTATTGCAGCCTCACTATCACAATGTATGCATATAGGAGCCAAAGGTTTTGGCCAGAATGGAATGTCTTCTAAGAAATTTCGAAGCCATTCAGCTTCTTCGGCGACCTTATCCAAAGCTATAAACTCTGATTCCATTGCACAGCGAGCGATGCACGTCTGTTTGGAAGACTTCCAAGATACTGCTCCTCCGCCAACAGTAAAATATATCCACTTGTGGACTTTGTTTCTCTTGAGCCGGTTATCCAATTTGCATCACTATATCCTTCGATAACCGCAGGATAATTATTGTAGTGCAAGGCGTAGTCTTGGGTATATTCCAAATATCCCAGAACTCGTTTCATTGCCAACCAGTGATGTTTGTTGGGATTACTTGTGAATCGACTAAGTTTACTTATTGCACAAGCTATATCAGGACCTGTACAATTCATGATATACATTAAGCTTCCCAGTACACGAGCATAATCCAATTGAGACGTACTTTTACCTTTATTCTTTACAAGATAATGGTTTAAGTCAATTGGAGTTTTTGCACTTCTAAATTCCAAGTATTTGAATTTTTCAAGTACCATTTTCACGTAATGTGATTGGGACAAAGCCAGACCCTGAGGAGTCCTCTGGATTTTAATTCCTAGAATTACATCGGCCACTCCTAAGTCTTTCATATCAAACTTACTAGCAAGCATTTGCTTAGTAGCTTGAATGTCGGCAATGTCTTTGCTCATTATTAGCATATCATCAACATATAAGCAAATAATGACTATATGATTTGGAACGTTCTTAATGTAAACACATTTTTCAACTTCATTAATCTTAAAGCTATTTGACAATATTGTTTTGTCAAATTTCGCATGTCATTGCTTGGGTGCTTGTTTTAGTCCGTAAAGGGACTTAACAAGTCGGCACACCTTCTTTTCTTTTCCCGGAAGCACAAATCCTTCAGGTTGGTTCATGTAAATTTCTTCCTCCAGATCACCAAATAAGAAGGCTGTTTTTACATCCATTTGATGGATTTGAAGACCATACAAGGCGGCTAACACTATTAGCATCCGAATGGATGTAATTCTTGTTACCGACGAGTATGTGTCAAAATAGTCAAGACCTTCTCGCTGTCTAAATCCTTTGACAACAAGTCTTGCCTTGTATTTTTCAATAGTGCCATCGTTTTTTATTTTCTTCTTGAAAATCCATTTAGAACCCAAAGTTTTGTTACCTGGAGGAAGATCAACCAGCTCCCAAGTGTGGTTGCTCAATATGGATTCTATTTCACTATTGACAGCCTCTTTCCAATATTGTGCTTCTGAGGAAGACATTGCTTCCTTGAAGGTTCGAGGCTCATTTTCTAGCAGGAAAGTCAGAAAATCTGGACCGAATGAAGTAGATGTCCTTTGACGTTTACTTCTTCTCGGATTTTCCTCATTAGGCATACCATCTGTTGTTTCCTCCCGATGTCGTTTTGACTTTTGGTAGGACAATTCACTTTCCTTTTTATACGGATAAATAGTTTCAAAGAATTCAGCATTATCTGATTCTATTACCGTATTAACGTGGATCTCAGGATTTTTTGATTTATGAACCATAAAACGATATGCCTGGCTATTGGTTACATATCCAATAAATACACAATCAACTGTTTTTGATCCTATCTTCACCCTTTTAGGCTTAGGAACCTGTACTTTAGCTAAACACCCCCACACTTTGAAATATTTCAAGCTGGGTTTCCTTCCTTTCCATTTTTCGTACGGGATGGACTGTGTTTTACTGTGGGGTACACAGTTGATTATTCGGTTTGCTGTAAGTGTTACTTCCCCCCACAAGTTCTGTGGTAAACCAGAACTTATCAACAAGGCATTCATCATCTCCTTTAATATTCGATTCTTTCTTTCCGCAATTATGTTAGATTGAGGAGAGTACCAAGCGGTTGTTTGGTGAATAATGCCATTTTCCAAACATATTTGTTCAAAAGGAGATTCATATTCGCCACCCCTATCACTTCTTATCATTTTGATCTTTTTGTTATGTTGTGTTTCAACTTCATTCTTGTATTTCTTGAATGCATCAATTGCTTCATCTTTACTATTAAGTAGGTAAACATAGGAATATCTCGTACTATCGTCAATAAAAGTGATGAAGTACTTTTTCCCATTGCGAGATGGTGTAGACTTCATGTCGAAAATATTTGTATGAATTAAATCTAAAGGACTTGAATTCCTTTCGACAGACTTATAATGATTCTTAGCATACTTTCATTCCACACAAATTTGACATTTTGAGTTAATGCAATCAAATTTTGGCAATACTTCCAAATTAACCATTTTCCGTAATGTTTTGAAGTTGACGTGGCCTAAGCGTGCATGCTATAAAGTGTTTGACTCAACTAAGTATGAAGAAGCTTCAACTTTATTGATATGAATATCTATTACATTTAGCTTAAAAATGCCATCATTCAGGTAACATTTGCCTACATACATATCATTCTTACTTAAAACAACACTATTGGAAACAAACACACACTTAAATCCATTTTTGACAAGAAGTGCTGTAGATACTAAATTCTTGCGAATTTCTGGAACATGGAGAACTTGATTTAAAGTCACAATTTTTTCGGATGTCATCTTCAATGTAATCTTGCCAACTCCCTCAATTTTGGCCGTAGATGAATTTCCCATGAAAAGAGTTTGGTCGGGTCCTGCGGGAGCATAAGAAGAAAATAGTTCCTTGTTTGCACAAATATGGCGGGTGGCTCCAGAATCAATCCACCACTCTCTCGTATTTCCTACCAAGTTGCATTCAGACAACATGACACACAAGTCCTCCATTTCTACCACATTTGCTTGATTCTTCTTCTTTTGTGACTCTTTTTTTGGAGCACGACAATCTATGGCCTTATGCCCGGGCTTTTCACAGTTGTGACAACTACCTTTGAACTTTTTCTTGTTCGGGTAATTCTTTGGTCCAGGTGCCTTCTTTCTTTTCTTTTTATTTTCCGTTGCTTCCTCAACAATGTTAGCTCCCATTATTGCCGAGTTGCCACGTGACTTCTTTTCAGCATTTTTGTTATCTTCTTCTATCCTTAGACGAACAATTAGATCGTCAAGTGTCATCTCTTTGCGCTTGTGCTTCAAGTAGTTCTTAAAGTCCTTCCATAAAGGAGGTAACTTTTCAATGAAGGCAGCAACTTGAAACGCCTCATTTATGACCATACCTTCAATAACAAATTTATAATTAATAACACTATTAATATTATTAATAAAATTATTGACTCGGGTCATACCTTCAGCAAGGAGGTCATGCACGATGACTTGTAATTCTTGGACTTGAGTGATGACCGACCTAGTGTCAATCATTTTAAAACCCAAAAATTTTGCAGCAACGAACTTATTAAGTCCAGCATCCTCGGTCTTGTACATTTTCTCAAGAGCGTTCCATAATTCTTTTGAAGTTTCCATGACACTATAAACATTATACAAGCCATCCTCCAAACAACTTAAGATGTAGTTTCTGCATAGGAAATCAGAGTGTTTCCATGCTTCAATTACCACAAATCGTTAAGCCTTAGGAGTATCTTCTCCCACAATTGGAACATCCTCTTTGATGAATCGTTGCAGGCTTAGTGTAGTTAGATAGAATAGAATCTTCATCTGCCAACGTTTGAAGTCTGTACCGGAAATATTTCCCGAGTTTTTCTGCCCGTGCCATCGTATGTGCTAGTCTTGACGAAGCAACAACACTAGATGAAGCACCTGTTCCATTAATTTGGTTTTCATTCGTCATGTTTCTGTAGAGTTGGAAACAAACATAACTTCGTTAAATCAGTGAAGTTTTGATATCTTCAAACTGAATACCAAACAAAACATACAACACGTAACAATGGTGAAGTTTTTATATACTTCAAATCCATACGTTTATTATTCCGGTAAAGTTTTGATATATTTTAAACTGGACAGAATAGTTATTGGAGTAGAAAGCACAAAGGCTTTAGTCCCCAAACCAGTATACAAAATATAGATCACAGTTCAATATAAATTTCAACACAGAATCGTTAACTAAAATTCCTTAAGCTTGTTGTCGATTCTGTGTTAAAACAAACTATTAGAAGAAACAAAAAATCTGTAAATAATATGAATATTCCGAGTCCACAATTTCCTTGTGCGTCCTTAAGGAATTTTAACCCCCTCACAAGTTGCCAAGGTAATGGATTAAATCCTCCCAGGATGAAACGGAATAAACCTTCCTGCAACAGTGGCAATACAAATTGCAGGATACCAACGAACTCAAAGAACGGAGCAAAATCACACTTACGAATTTGAGAGAGACTGCGAAGTAGAATGCAATATTTTTCAGAAGGAAATTCTAGATTTTCTGTCAGTGAAAAGGAAGCCATGCCTCGGAATTTATAGGCAGTGTGATGTCTGTTCAGGAAGAGGTGTCTTTTCAGAAGGGAAAGGCAGCGTTTGGATTATACGTTTCAGTTAATTCCGTTAATGAACTGACTGGAATTTAATTAATTCTTAAATAATTAATTATAGGCAGTGTGATGTCTGTTAATTAATTCTTAAATAATTAGTTAAATAACTTTTGTCCAACAATAATCTTATCGATCGATCATTTGACAAATCCAAAGCCAAAGCCGAAGCCGAGCCGAAGCCGAGCCGAGCCGAGCGACGACGACGGCGCGAGGGTTCATTCTCTTCAACTCCTTTAAGAGCTCTCGGAAGTGATTCTATATATATACACACAAGTGTAGTTGTCTTTCACCAATGTGGTACAGAGTTCATGACAAAACTCACTTGATTCAAATTTTCATTTCCCTCCATTTTATTTCCCACCATTTTCCAATTCAAACTCCTTGTCTTTAAAGCCCAATGGCTTTAAAGTACAACAATCCCCCACATGAATGGGAATGGCTATAACAAGAATGATCATAGATAAAAGTTGTGTGATTTCCAAGTAAGGATTAATTGCATCTGGATAAGTAGGTTTCTCTTAGAACTTTCCGTAGTGAACATATGTCGGATATACTCGGTCAATCGATAGATTTGATATCTTTGAACCGTCGAACTTTAGTGTATACCAAGACAACCATATGTCACACAACCAACCCTTAACCGTCTTTTGGTTCTCATTGTTGTGTTCGTTTCAGCCATGAACACCGCCTGGTATCATAAGTGCGTAGAGAATTAGCCTTACAGAATTCTCATTGAAGCGGCTTCCACTTCACACTTACATAGGTGATTCCTAAACGTGTAATCCTTTAGATTGACACCACATCAAACTTAGGTAATCATTAAAGAACGTGTAAAGTTCTATCCTTGTTACTGAACATTGTCTTCATCACGAGAAGGGACCAAAGATTTTACTTTGACAATGTTGAACCGGTCAATCACAACTTTGTTTGAGCTCCATGAACCTAGATCTCGGAATATCCAAAATTCTATGTAGAGTTACCGCCATGATGAATTTTCCTCAGTCATAGTCCCATTCCCTTAGATGATTTCTCAACTCCCTCTCTAGTTAGGCCTTTTGTAAGCGGATCCGCCACATTATCCTTTGATCTTACATAATTAATAGTGATAATTCCACTAGAGAGTAGTTGTCTAACGGTTTTATGTCTTCGTCGTATATGACGAGACTTCCGTTGTACATAATGCTTCCTGCCCGTCCTATTGCAGCCTCACTATCACAATGTATGCATATAGGAGCCAAAGGTTTTGGCCAGAATGGAATGTCTTCTAAGAAATTTCGAAGCCATTCAGCTTCTTCTCCAGCCTTATCCAAAGCTATAAACTCTGATTCCATTGTACAGCGAGCGATGCACGTCTGTTTGGAAGACTTCCAAGATACTGCTCCTCCGCCAACAGTAAAAATATATCCACTTGTGGACTTTGTTTCTGTTGAGCCGGTTATCCTATTTGCATCATTATATCCTTCGATAACCGCAGGATAATTATTGTAGTGCAAGGCGTTGTCTTGGGTATATTCCAAATATCCCTGAACTCGTTTCATTGCCAACCAGTGATGTTTGTTGAGATTACTTGTGAATCGACTAAGCTTACTTATTGCACAATCTATATCAGGACGTTAACAGTTCATGATATACATTAAGCTTCCCAACACACGAGCATAATCCAATTGAGAAGTGCTTTTGTCACACCTCCCTTCTCACCGGTAAGGCGTAATAAGAGAGTTTTTTCACTTTAAGTGACATAATAAAAAATGGGATTATTTATTTATTTAGAGTCGCCACTTGGGATAACTATATGGTGTCCCAAGTCACCAGTTTAAATACCAAATTGAGGAAATTTGACTCTGTTTAAATTGTCTGCAAACCAGAAATCCGGGTACGGAATTCTGTTAACCCAGGAGAAGGTGTTAGCCACTCCCGAATTCCGTGGTTCTAGCACGGTCACTTAATGATTAAACTTGGCCTAAATTGTTTAATTACTCACTTTTAGGATCTATATATATTTGTATTTTTAACGTTTTCTTATTATTCGCTTGTCTAAATAATTACCTCAATACGAGTCACGCGTACGTATACTCGTTTAGTTTGACGTGTCGAGAATCATGTCACGCGTATGATGCGAGACTAAATTGCAAAGTTTAACATGTGATATACCTTACATTTTATGCGCATTAATGATAAGCATGCACTTGTTCTGTGCTTAATGGAGTTTATTTCATGTGTAGGTGAAGTGGAGGTGGAAACGGAGCTGAAGGGATGCAAATACGTCTAAACATACGTGAAAGGAGACACCCGGGCGATAGCCGGGCGACAAAGCCAAACAACCTGACCCT
>ML425892.1:0-59778 GCA_005239525.1 Nicotiana knightiana
ATATTAAAACTAAAGATTAACTAGGTTAAGGTATAAACAATTGTAATAAAAGTCTAAGGTTATAGTTTCCCCCGCTGGTGAACTTACTTTTCGGATATTCGTATAGCTTGATTAATCGTCTCTATCAATCATGAATGCTCTATCTACCATAAATCTCTCTCAAGTAATTATGATAATTTACTAGACGCACTCTCTCAAGTTACGCTAGCTAGATCGCATTACAGTTCACTTAGATTTAACCCGAAGTATCGTTATCTCTAATCCAACCTCTAAACCCTCGGTTATGACTTTTGTCTATACTCTGGGAGTGGTGTTGTTCAAACAATTACCTAAANGAACAAATCAAAGCTATATTAATATCACAATAAGTTTATTCCCCAATGGGTCTAAACAAATTCATAACAATAAAATCTAAAACAACTTGCATAATTAAACTACAAAGCAAAGAAGAAAATATGTACAAGTTGATGTTTTGCCTTGGATTCACTCTAAACTCGAATCTGCCTTCTAATCCGTGAATCTTTTTTTTAATAGTGTTTTAGGAGTCTATTTATAGGTTTAGGGAAAACCCTAACCGCGTAGGAGACTTCTATTTCAACCGGGACACATTTAACTCGTCAAACTCGGACTTGGGCGAAACTGGAGACCCCGGGCGTTTGGGCTCTAACGCCCCCCTGACGCCTGGGGGGCCTGGCGTTATGTCCCTAATGCCCCCCTAACGCCAGGGGGGCCAGGATTTATGGGGTAAAGCCCCCTAACGCCAGGGGGGGCCAGGCTTCATGGGGCAAACGCCCGGCTATCGCCCGGGCGTCTCCCTTTTGCGTATTTTTGACGTATTTGCATCCCTTTTAGCTCCGTTTCCATTTCCAATTCACCTACACATGAAATAAAGTCCATTAAGCACATAACAAGTGTAATTTTATCATTAATGCTCATAAAATGTAAGGTATATCACATGTTAAACTATGCAATTTAGTCTCGCATCAGTCTCTCTTAGGAACCCCAGGTCAGTGCTGACCTTGCTTCATCTCCTCTGTTGAGACTCTAAGTGTGATTATGCCTGAGACAAGCCATGTTCCTGAAGAACAAAAGGAGGATAGTGAAGCAGATTCTGAAATATTTACCAATTGCCAGTCTACCTAGGTGTAGATTAGCTGTTGATGAAGAGCCAACTCCTAATATACCCACAATAAGGTTGCAAAAGAAGGAGGCTCTTGAGTCTGCGCTTAAGAACAGTCAAGCTAAGTCAAGGACAAGAAAACTAATGAAAGATGGCAACTTGTTAATGAGACGATAGTTCATGTTTTGAATGTGGATGAAGAAGAAGCAGAGGAACCTAGTATGTTGACTAGGAAGTTATCACAAAACCATGGTCTTCTCAAGCCAAAAGGGGGATCTTCTATGTTTGCGAAAAGTCAGACTAAGTCTGATGATGTTGTTGCTACTAAGAATGTACTGAAAAAATTAGGTGAAAATCTATAAAGTATGATAAAAATGAGAAGAGTGTTCACAAGATTTCTAAGAGAAAGGCTGATATTGATGAGGAACCTAGTTCATCAAAGAAGGCTAGAGTTTGTGATCTGGGGAGGCTGGGAAAGAGAGATTGAGATGTCAAAAAGTGTTGTGTGGACGCACATTTGTCCCTGATGTCATGGAGGAGGCTGGTATGAGACAATTGGTTGGGATTTGTGAGTTCCAACAATGGACACACTTGTTCACATGTGATGTTGCTAGGGAATATGAGGAGGAAGTTCAAAGTTTTTATGTCGACTTGTTTAAGGTTAAGGATGGTCACATTTGTGCCTTGGTGAATGGAGTTGATATAGTAATGGACTCTGTCTTGTTGGGATCTATTCTTGACATGCCTGCTGAAGAGTTGTCTAGTGTTCGGGGAGCTTGTACTCAAAACTTCAGAAACCCAATCTTGAAGGACAGAGTAGTTCAGCAGGAGGAATGGGTTTAGAAGAAGGCCGTCCTTCCTGTATACCAACTTCTATTTGAGATGGTAAACAAAGTCTTGCTGCCTCAAGCTAAGAAAAGATCCATCACTTCTCGTGCAGACCTGTTCCTCATGGAAGCACTAGACAACTTCACTACCATCAATCTACCTAGGATCATGATAGAGCACATGAATAAAGTGGCAGACTTTAAAGATAGTAATCATGGGATGCCATATGGTTTCCCTCTTACCAAGGTCTTTGATCACTTGAAGGTTCTTCTCGGACAAGTTAAAGTAGGCTCCAAGAAGCAAACTTTTTCAAAAGTCACTCTTGAAGAATGTCAATGTATAGAGAAATTTGGAGGGGTTGCAAGCACTTCTACCATATCTCAGCTAATAAACGCTCAAAACAATGCTACTACTGAGATTAGGAAATTGAAATTAAGGAACACTATCCTTGAGACTCAGTTAATTTAGCTGCAAGAGGCACCTGGTTCCAGTCGCTCTCAAAGAGAAGAGGTTCCTCGCCTGACTAAGGAGAACACTGAGCTTAGGAAACAAGTGGAGTAGCTGAAAGAGAGACTTCTCAATGAAAAAATGTCAGCAAATGCTCGAATGGATTTAGTCCTCCAAAAAATTTCCTCTGTCTCCAAACCTTCTCCTTCAGGTGCTTCTTAAATACTGTCCCCTCAGTGTCAAGTCTATACTCTAGTTTGTGGTCCAGTATCTCAGTGTTAGTTCTTATGATGATAACTTGTGGTATTTTTTTGTTGATTGTTCTAATTTGTGGATGTGGTAGTAACATTGACTCTGCTCCTGCTGTAAAATCCAAATTATGTTAATGCAAGTTTTTCCCTTGTTGTTGTTTATACCTTGCTTTTATGCTCTATTTTTAATCATGGTTGTGTGCACATAAGTGGCATGAGTTAACTTAAAACTAGACTTCATTCTTGCTACATTGTCGGTTACTTATCTTTTTATAATGCCAAAAAGGAGAAGAATAATTGCACTAATTAAGGTAATTGCACTGATTAAGGGGGAATATATAGAGATTCAGGGGGAAAATTCAAGTCTGTATGGTTCTATGTGGCTCTTTCTGGGATTTTCAATTATGTTTTTGTCATCATCTAAAAGAGGGAAATCGATAGGTTACAAGTACCTTGGTCATAAGTACTTTGTTTTATGTTTTGATGATCTAACAAACTTACTATCCAGAACCAGATAAGGAACTTGTTACACATTTACAAGACCTTAAGATCAGAAGGTTCTAGCTTGGGATATGGATCAACTCTTCGGAGTAGAAGGAACAAATGAGAGAACATGTCCCTACCATTTCACAACGTGACTGTACGAAGTCAACTCTCCTGCTGAAAAGTTGTTGCCTGCACACGCTACAATACAGGAACAGTGCAGCAGTCAACTTTCTGTGGAAGACTTTTTACCTACCTTGCTTACATCATTATAAGTGATGTCACACATGTATTAATACAATCAAGGAAGGTAAAACAACTCACTTGAACATTTTGGAGATTTCACTCAAGCTCACTCACGTGACCATCCAGCAAGCAAGTTTCAAGTGCTTCAAGAACAAAGAACAAAACAACTACAGACCAATTCCCACATTGAGTCATTGTATGTCCTTAGTTGAGTTGTAACTTTGTAATAGTTCTTCAATTGTATTTCCTACTTAGCTTGTTTAGAATCATTCTGTAGGAACCCTTTTTGTATATCTTAAACCCGTGTGTGTTTGAGTCTTGGATAGAGCTAGTCAAGTTGTAAAATCTTTGTAATAGAGTTATTATAAAGTGGCTTGTAATAGACTATTACAAGTTAGTAAGTGATTAAGAGGTTAATTCCTAGGTCGTAATCTAAAAGCTACTCAGTAGTGAAGTTGAAATCCTACAAGGGTAAGTCGTGGTTTTCAATCTCGTTGAGCTAGGATTTTTCCACGTAAATTTCTCTTGTCATTTACTTACTGTTGTGTGCATGTGTTCTAGTGGACCTGATAGATAACCTGCTTCTCTATAGAGTTCGGTGGACCCGTATATTCTATGAAATAAGGAACTGAGAAGCAGTGACAAACTAATACAAGTACAATTCATTTCAGTAAATTCAGTAAGGATTAGACATGCTTTCAAATCCGAAAATTTGAGTCAAATCGGTTTCAAGTTCAAGTAAACCGAATAATAAATCTTGTAGAATTTTCACAAACTATAATAGATAGCAACTGAGTGCGAACAAAAAATGAAAGCAGGTACATCCTCTAAGCCAACAACCACTCAACTCATCTCAACAACTCAATCACTCCGCTCTCACCCCTCAGTACTCACACTCAATATGTACCTGCGCTCACTGGGGGTGTACAGACTCTCGAGGGGCTCCATTAGCCCAAGCACTATATCATTGCGACATGCAACCCGATCCATAATATACAAACAGCCATAAGGATCGATTTAGTGTGAAACCCGATCTATATATATACATGCCTAAGGCTCATTGCGGCGTGCAACCCGATCTATTTATATATCCCTAAGGCTTGTTGCGGCATTCAACCCGATCCATTTATATACAGTCCTAAGGCTCGTTGCGGTATGCAACCCGATCCAAATATATACATAGAGCTCACAGCTCGGCACTCAAGCCCTACCTCAGTCACGAACCTCCCCAGTCTCTCGGGCTCTCGGAAATCATATAAGTCAGCCCAAACAGAGATAATAACAAGTATCAATCAGGAAACAAGAAGAGATGGAGAAATAATAAGAAAATAAATCCATGTCTGAGTACAATACATCAAATAGCAGCTACCTCAACAAGTACACGATCTTTGTGGGTCCCAACAGTGATGTCATATAGCCTGAGCATGAGTTCTAGCATGGATTTCAGTCAAATTTCTACAACACTGAGAGAATCATATAGCTAATAACAAGTTACTTCAATTTACGGACTCACAAGATGGATCAAGTCACAATCCCTACAGTGTACGCCCACACGCCTGTCACCTAGCATGTGCGTCACCTCCAAAAATATCATATGGCACAACTTCCGGGGTTTTATACCCTTAGGACCAGATTTATAACTATTACTTATCTCAATCTGAGAAAATCGCTACTCCAAAATACCCTTGCCTCACGAATCGGTCCCCAAACATCCCCAATATAGTAACAAATAATTCGATTCAGTCAATATAAATTATAGGAATTAATTCCATAAGAATACACTAATTTTCCAACAAAATCCAAAATTTAACTCAAAAATTACCCATGGTGCCCACGTCTTGGAACCCGACAAAAGTCACGGAATATGAAATTCCATCCAACCACGAGTATAACCATGCCAATTTCACCAAAATATGACATCAACTCGACCCTCAAATCTTCAAATTAAACTAAGAGGGCGTTTCACAATGTCCAACTTAAATCACATATTTAATGCGAAAATTAGCAATAGATTCGAGTAATCTTACCAAAATTGAGTTAGGAACACTTACCCCGTTATTTTCTCTGAAAATCTCCCAAAACTCGCCTATCCCAGAGCTCCAATTCATAAAAAATGGAAAATGGGACAAAGTCCCATTTTCAGAACTTAAACTTTTTGTCCAGGGGTTATCGCACCTGCTATCAGCTTAGTTGCACCTGCGATCTCGAAGGTGCGAGATTTTTCCTCTCTTATGCAGCTAACATCGCACCTGTGGACAAGGAGTCCGCTTCTGCGGACACACTTTTGTAATAAAGCGTCTGCTTCCGCAACAAGGTTGTCTCTTCCCTTTTCCCGCTTCAGCGCACAACCTGTCGTACCTACGGCCTTCGCAGGTGCGGAAAATTCCTCGCACCTGCGGAACCTGCCCAGCCCCTCACTTCTTGCCGCTTCTGCGATGACCCTTGCGCATCTGCGGCTCCGCACCTGCGGTCAAATCTTCGCAGGTGCGGCTAAACCAGAAGCAAAAATTCTAGATTTTTTTTAAGTCCAAATTTGATCCGTTTAACACTCTGAAACTCACCTGAGGCCCCTGGGGCCTCAACCAAATACACCAACAAGTCCTAAAGCATGATATGAACTTAGTCAAAATCTCAAATCACATCAAAAATGTTAAAACCGGGAATCACACCCCAATCCAAGCTTAATGAAACTAAGAACTTTCAGCTTCTATATTTGATGCTGAAACCTACCAAATCAAGTCCGATTGACCTCAAATTTTGCACACAAGTCATAAATGACATAACTGAGCTATGAAACTTTTCAGAACTGGATTCCGGCCCTGATCTCAAAAAGTCAACTCACCGGTCAAACTTCCAACTTAAGTTTCTTATTTTTGCCATTTCAAGCCTAATTTAGCTACGAACCTCGAAATAAATATCCGGACAGACTCCTATGTCCAAAATAACCATAAAAAACTATTGGTATCATTAGAAATCCATTCCGGGGTTGTTTACACTTATTTCACCATCCAGTTAATTAATTTAACTTAAGTTTTCTTTTTAAAGACATACTGTCTCAATTCATTTCAAAACCTCACCGGACCCGAACCAATTACCCCGACAAGTCATATAACAACTGTAAAACAGGAATTTAGAAGTAACTGGGGAAATGGGGTTGTACTATTCAAAACAATCAGTCGGGTTGTTACAAATGGCACCATGAAACTTGTAGTAGATTAGAGTGTATCAAGGGATTAAGAGAGCCAAATGAGGAATACCACAGAAAAAGGGATATCATGAGCGGACATATAGATCAAGACAAAAGTATGGTGTTCTTAAAGCGTTAACATCCTGAGAGGCTACAATAGCACTAGAGGATTATTCTTTAAAGAGTTATGTGAGAATGCATACAAGTATATAAAATTTTTTGTGCAAAAATAAAAATAGTGTATGCTAGTGCGCCTAAGGTATGCGATGACGCAACCCTCACATGTGCCTATCATACAGATGATTAAGTGATAAACTTGAGAATGGTGCCAATAAGTGAGGCACGACAAACGTTAAATTACAGTAATCCCAAGGATGGTAGGAGAGCACCACTATGGTTTGGGTAATTTCAAGAAATTAGAGAATATGATTAGAAGAGCATACATAGATGTTCAAGATTTTATGTTTCACCATTTGTCACAAGTCATATGAAGGTGGATAATAGCTCATATGTAGAGCATGTAACTCACAAAGTTAGATATTGTCACAAGTTCAAAAGTAGTTCTATTTATAATAATCAAGTGAGCAGAGGGTCGAGTACGAAACTGATATAGCGAACCCGATAAGATAAGTGGTATCCTAAAGATACAAAAAGGATAAAAGAAATTTTAGATATAAATGATTAAAGGGCACCAGCAGTCTTATGTGGATGAGTAACGTCTTGAAATTGAGGTTGTAGAAAAGATGGTACATATATAAAGACATGGTTATATATATAAAGACATGGTTTTATATATATATATATATATATATATTGAAGAGGGAGGTGATGCCTCAATCCCCCTAAATCTTAAGAAAGTTAGAAAGAAAAAGCAAGAAAGAAGTGCTTATATGAGTCATGTTTCCGAGATAACTTTTAGCTCTTAAGCAAACCTACAATAAAGGGTGCATTTCCCAACCAATATGTGTATTTTCATGATGAAAGTATTATAAGATAAGTGGAATAGTGAGTACGATCACGTCGCCGACCAGAATAGTACGAGTGGCTAATACGAGCATAGAGGTTGAATCACAAATGAGGGAGTTTATTGTGAAATTATATTTGTAGGTAGCTTCATACGATATATAAGGGAACTTGTATTGATTTTAAGATTATATACTTTCTCTTAAAGGTCACAAAATATCTATATATATAAAGTCATGCCCTCTGTTATCCTCGAGAAACTATAGTCTAAAGAAAGACTTATAAGAGGCTACATGGGAAGCAGAAGAACACATGAAGAAAAAATATCCTCATTTATTTGAGGAAGGGGTATTTAAATGTTCCAAGTTCGAAGAGTTTATTTTTACTTATATGTGTACAAATTTTGATAGCTATCTGTGATCATGAGTGACCTGGATTTTGGGTTGTAGTTGGATAGTCGTGTGGGCTATAAGTGATTGAGATTTGACATGTTAAAAATGTTGTTGTTGCTCTAATTTCAAAGGAGGCGCTATAGAAATTATAAGAATTCAAATCATTGGCCAAATTTTGCGTTGTAGATAAACTATGCAAAAGAGATAGAGCTAATGGTAGGATTTTTAACTTTAAGTAACTCATTCGACATTCAAGGATGAATGTCATATAGGGGGGATGATGCTGAATATTTTTTGCTAAGTATTATGTTCTCGCTCAAGCTCAATGTTGGACACAAAGATGTGTGAAAAGATATGAAGTCATAAAATACATAAATCTTATGTTTAGATGGTTGAATTTATGGTTATAACAGGAGAGGAGTAAATTGGAATCCATTGGAGTTGTTTAGGGGATGAAAATGACCTTAGCCGCACATGACCTAAGATTTAATGAGCATATATATCAATATATAATTAATTGAGATTGGCATTTTATATCAAAAGAAAGACCTTGAAGTCTAGTTTATAACAATTCAAATCGTTAATTGTTTCAATAATCCTATAAAAAGTATAGGCATTTTACTGAAGAGTATCCAGTTAGAAAAATGGGCTACGTTTTGGGTGCCTAGGGGGTTGCCATGCGTGAATCAAAACGCCAAAGTCAGAAGTAAAATTTTTTGGGCGTTTAGGGTAACGCTGGACGCGGACCGGCACACCGAAGGCGTGAAATGTAAATAAAAGGGATGAGGAAAGAGAAAATAGCCAAATTCTTTAAAGATTAAACCTCCCCTCTCATCCTCAAGTCATCCAATGGTTCTCATACTTCCTAAGGTGAGTTTTCAATGCGATTATCATTATATTACTACCCCCAAACATCGATTCTAACACTATTCTATCTCAAAATCGCTAGATTCTCAACAAGAACTCAAGAACAAAGTCTCTCCTCGAACCTACGGTATTATGATTCCAGGTAGGTTTCGTAATTGTTTTCAACCACATTCGTTATAGACGTTTATGGTTGATATTTTTTCCCATAAAATAATACAAAAACATAGATTATCAATGACCTAGGGTTTCTATATTTTGAAAATCTTGGAACTTCTAGTATTGATTTTTAAATTAACTATGTATAGATTTGTTTGTTGAGTTGAACCTATTGGATTGGACAAAACAAAGGTATACAAACGCAAGGAATCAAGGTGAGTAGAAGCAATGCTTTTACTGAAGTTTTCTTCTCACAAAGATCATACTGTCACGACCCAAAATCCTACACGGGTCCTGATGGCGCCCAACATCGGAGTCAGGCAAGCCAACAATTGTTTACCAGTGAGATTTTCCTTATTAACATACCAATCCCACATATTTCCCAAAGTTTTAAACTTATCTCATTAAGTGGAAACATTTACCAATTTAAATACATACAGCCAAAATGATGGTGATCCAATATATATATACAACCCCAAAATAAGAGTCTACTATATGCGTGCCAGGAACTAGTGTCACAAGTTAATAGGCGAACTAGTAGAATATACAAAAGATGATAAAAAAATGTACTGTTGTCTGAGAGGAATAGAAAGAAATAAACAAAAAGATAAATCCATAGCACAGCTGAGAAATGTCAGGGGGGTGCAACTTACCATGGAGTCCGGTCTAGAAGATAAGTCAAGCTCCGGTCGGATAACTAGAAATACCAGCCTCAGAACCTGTACAATTAAGTACAGAAGTGCAGCATGAGTACATAAATATATATGTACCCAGTGAGTATACCGCCTAACCTTGAAGAGGTAGTGACGAGAGTTCGACATGACACTCACTAAGGTCCAACAGTAATAATGTAAAACAAGATATACGGAATGCAGTAGACATGTGAGATAGTAAGCAGCAGATACCTATCAAATACAGAAAACCAAGAAACTACTGAAAACAAGCAACAATGTACAATTTCCTTTTTCCCCAAAATATTGGTCAAGTCAATATCAATGGAAAATGGTACCCAATAGCCCAAGCGCACACAAAGGTAAGACAACCGGCCGGAGTCATAAGGAAATATCTAGACACTTAATGGACATAAACCTTCCCCCGCTCGCGAATCATACCTGCGACTCAGGTGCTGACACATTTATATAAAATTACCATAAAGCTTCCCTCGATCGCGAATCTTACCTGCGACTCGAGTGCTGACACACTTATGTATAATTACCATAAAGCGCCCCTCTCGCTAATCATACATGTGACTCGAGTGCTAACTCTTATATATAATTACCATAAAGCGCCCCTCTCGCTAATCATACATGTGACTCGAGTGCTAACTCTTATATATAATTACCATAAAGCGCCCCTCTCGCTAATCATACATGTGACTCGAGTGCTAACTCTTATATATAATTACCATAAAGCGCCCCTCTCGCTAATCATACATGTGACTCGAGTGCTAACTCTTATATATAATTACCATAAAGCTCCCCTCGATCGCGAATCATACCTGCGACTCAGGTGCTGACACATTTATATAAAATTACCATAAAGCTTCCCTCGATCGCGAATCTTACCTGCGACTCGAGTGCTGACACACTTATGTATAATTACCATAAAGCTCCCCTCTCGCTAATCATACATGTGACTCAAGTGCTGACTCTTATATATAATTACCATAAAGCTCCCCTCGATCGCGAATCATACATGTGACTCGAGTGCTAACTCTTATATATAATTAACATAAAGCTCCCCTCGATCGCGAATCATACCTGCGACTCGAGTGCTGACTCTTATATATAATTAACATAAATCTCCCCTCGATCATGAATCATACATGCGACTCGAGTGCTGACTCTTTTATATAATTAACATGTATATGTATATATATATATATATATCGGATTTATCAATAAGCTTAGTAGAGGCTATACTTGTGACAAGGATTAATTCACCGGAAGAGGCAACTCTCTACCATTTGCATAATAATTCAAAGATAATAAGCATACTGGTTCAAAGATGATAAACAACTCAAAGTTTGGCTAAAGATACACATAAGGCACATAATGGCATGCTCGTGAGTCTTAAAACTACCCGACATGATATAATAGTTGCTACGTACGGACTCTCGTCACGTTGTACGCACGTAGCCCCCAAAACAATTACACATAGTATATATAACACCTATGGGGACAATTCCCTCTTACAAGGTTAGAAAGGACTCACCTCGTGTTGAATCTACCCGGCGCCCGAACTCTGAACTCTACACCCGAGGACTCGCAACTAACCAAATAAGGTACAATGACATCAATGCATGCTCAAAGTAGGGAAATTATCCTATTTATTCAATAATTCAACATTCTTGAAGAATTTCCAAAATCCAACCCCGGGTCCGCACGCTCGGATTCCAATAATTCTCGAAGGGAACACCCACCCAAAGCCTAAGGATTATTAATATGCGATTCTTATTTGATTTCATTAGCAAATTCGCTGGTAAATTCTCAAATTATCGCAAGCTCTAGGTTACTACCCAATTCTTGATTTTTCACTAATTTAGGTAGTTAGTTAAGCTAGAACTCCATGCATGAAGCTAATATTGGAGTAGATTTTACTTACCTTAAATGACCAGATCGTTTTCCCCTCAACAATGGTGGAAATCTCCCAAAGGAAGAAGAAGAAGATGAGAAAAATGTGTTAAGACCCGTGTATAAAAACACACTGTCTGGACAGTGTTTTTGCACCTGCGGCTCGAGGACCTCACCTGCGAAAATGGACTGGGAAGCCTGGGCCCGCACCTACGGAGTAGAGACCGCACCTGCAACTCCGCTCCTGTAGAACTTTATCTGCACCTGCGTGAATTGGCCAGAGCACTGGGGGTTGCACCTACGAGGCTAGGACCGCAAGAGCGATCCCGCACCTGCGACTGGTCAACCGCACCTGCGGTCACACCAGAACAGGTGTACCAGTAGCTGTTTCAGCTGATTTTTGGCCTCGTGTGGTGTCAGAGAGCCACGTGGGCCCACCCAAGCCCCCGTCCAAATATACCAACAAGTCCTAAATCATAATGCGGACTCGCTCGAGCCTTGTGAACACCCAAAACAACGCTAAAACTCAAAATCACACCTTAAAACCCCAAGAACCAAACTTAGGAACTTTAAGTTTTCTAGACTTTGCTAACAACGTGCCGAGCCGACCTATACAACTCGAAATGACACCAAATTTTGCAGGCAAGTCATAATTAACATAACAGAACTATTCCTGATCTCGAAATTCCGTTCGGACCTCGATAACACAAAAACACACCCCAAACCAAAATAGGAACTTAAGGAACTTCTTATTTCAATATTGGATGCCGAAATTCCCCCGGGTCATCAGAAACACATTCTGAACTTACGCCCAGGTCCAAAATCATCACACGAAGCTACCGGAACCGACGAAACTCGATTCTGAGGTCGTTTACCCAAAATGTTGACCGAAGTAAAAATTAGACTTAAAGGCCAACCTTAAGGAACCAATTATTCCTATAGCACTCTAAACACCTCCGAATCCCGGACCACCAGTCCCCGCAAGTCATAAATCATAAACAGACGCTATGGGAAGTTTTATTTAGGGGAAGGGGGTTCGATAACAGAAAATGATCGGTTGAGTCGTTACATTCTCCACCTCTTAAACAAAACTTCGTCCTCGAATGGGTCTAGAATCATACCTGAAATTCTAAATATGTGTGGATATCTGCTCTACATGTCCTCCTCGGGCTCCCAGGTCGCCTCCTCAACTGGATGGCACTTCCACTGGACTTTCA
Source organism: Nicotiana knightiana (assembly GCA_005239525.1). Lineage (NCBI taxonomy): Eukaryota > Viridiplantae > Streptophyta > Magnoliopsida > Solanales > Solanaceae > Nicotiana > Nicotiana knightiana. The sequence continues at coordinate 12,731 of ML425892.1, forward strand.
CGGCAGAAACTCTCTTGGACCTCAACTGATGGTCCTGCCTATCAATAATAGCAACTGGCTCCTCCTCATATCCCAAACTCTCATCCAAATAAATAGGGCTAAAATCAACCACATGAGAGAAGTCGGCGTGGTACCTACGGAGCATGGATACATGAAAAACTGGGTGAACTCCTGATAAACTGGGAGGCAAGGCAAGCTCATAAGAAACCTCCACAACTCGCCTCAACACCTCGAATGGACCTATAAACCTTGGGCTCAGCTTGCCCTTCTTGCCAAACCTCATAACACCCTTCATAGGCGAGACTTTCAACAGGATCCTATCTCCCTCCATAAATGATATATCACGCACCCTCTGATCCGCGTAACTCTTCTGTCTAGACTGTGCTGTATGGAGCCTCTCCTGAATCAACTTCACTTTCTCCAAGGAATCGCTCACCAGTTCGATGCCATATAACTTAGCCTCGCCAGGCTCAAACCACCTGATATGAGAACGGCATCGCCAACCATACAAAGCCTCAAATGGTGCCATCTCAATGCTGGATTGATAACTATTATTGTAAGCAAACTCGGCCAAAGGCAAGAAATGGTCCCACAGACCTCCGAAATCAATCACACATGCCTTGAGCATGTCCTCCAAAATCTGAACTACACGCTCCGACTGACCATCAGTCTGAGGGTGAAATGTTGTGTTGAGGTCTATCTGGGTGCCCATCTCACTATATAATTCTCTCCAGAAGTGTGAGGTAAACTGAGTACCTCGATCTGACATATATGATACCGGCAAACCATGCAATCGGACTATCTCCCGAATGTAGATCTGGGCCAACCTCTCAGATGTATATGTAGTAGTTACTGGAATGAAATGCACCGATTTGGTCAATATATCCACAATGACCCAAACCGCGTCCACCTTGCGCAAAATCCAAGGCAACCCAACCACGAAGTCCATAGCGATGCGCTCCCACTTCCACTCAGGAATGGGCATCTGCTGAAGTAGGCCTCCTGGCCTCTGGTGCTCATACTTCACCTGCTGGCAATTCAGACACCTAGTCACATACCCCACAATGTCCTTCTTCATCTGCCTCCACCAGAAATGCTGCTTCAAGTCACGATACATCTTCGTAGCACCAGGATGAATAGAATACCGAGAACTGTGTGCCTCATGTAGAATCCTCTCCCTTAGGCCATCAACATTAGGAACACATAAGCGGCCCTGAAGTCTTAGAACACCATCCTCGCTAATAATAGCCTCCTTGGCCCTACCCTGGACCACTGTCTCCCGAAGCTCTACTAAGCACAGATCATAGAAGTGTCGGGCCTTAATCTCTCCCAATAACGAAGACTGAGCAATCACATGTGCTAAAAATTGACGAGGCTCTAAAAGGTCTAACCTCACTAGGCGATTGGCCAAGGACTGAATGTCCAACGCTAGAGGTCTCTCATCTGCTGCAATATAAGCCAAGCTACCCATACTCTCAGCCTTCCTGCTCAAAGAATCTGCTACCACATTTGCCTTGCCCGGGTGATAAAGAATGGCAAGCCATTTGCGCTGTCTCAAATTAAGATCCTTCTGCTTGAACAAGTGCTGCAAGCTACGGTGGTTTGTATAAACCTCATAGGACACTCCATACAAGTAATGCCTCCAAATCTTAAGAGCGAACAATCACCGCCAACTCCAAATCATGCACAGGGCAATTCTTCTCGTGAACCTTCAGCTGGAATGAAGCATAAGCAATAACTCTCCCCTCCTGCATCAATACACACCCCAAGCCAACGCGAGAAGTTTCACAATACACTATGTACATCCCAGAACCGGAAGGCAATACTAGAACTGGTGCTGAGGTCAATGTCGTCTTGAGTTTCTGAAAGCTCACCTCACACTCATCGGACCATTGAAACGGGGCATTCTTCTGAGTCAATCTATTCAATGGAGCTACAATGGAAGAGAAACCCTCCAAAAATTGGCGATAGTAGCCTGCTAGGGCCGAAAAGCTCCTGATCTCTCTAGCTGAAGTAGGACGCGACCAACTCTGAACTGCCTTGATATTCTGAGGATCAACCTCCAAAAATGCCACGGAATCCAACCAAAACTCACACTTGGAGAACTTAGCATATAGCTTCTGTTCTCGCAAAGTCTGGAGCACAACTCTCATAAGACCCGTGTATAAAAACACATTGTATGGACAGTGTTTTCGCACCTACGAGCAAAGGCTCGCACCTGCGGAAATGGACTGGGGAGCTTGGGCCCGCACCTGCGGAGTGGAGACCGCACATGTGGCTCCGCTCCTACGGAACTTAATTCGCACCTGTGTGAATTGGCCAGACCACTGGGGGTCGCACCTGCGACTGGTCAACCGCACCTGCGATCACACCAGAACAGGTGCACCAGCAGCTGTTTCAGCTGGTTTTTGGCCTCGTGTGGTGTCTGGGAAGCACCTAGGCCCACCCGAGCCCCCGTCTACCTACAAGTCCCAAATCATAATACGGACTCGCTCGACCCTTCGAAACACCCAAAACAACACTAAAACTCATAATCACACCTTTAAACCCCAAGAACCAAACTTAGGAACTTTAAGTTTTTTAGACTTCGCTAACAACGCGTCGAACCGACCTATACAACTTGGGATGACACCAAATTTTGCAGGCTAGTCATAATTAACATAACAGAACTATTCCCGGTCACAAAATTTTGTTCGGACCTCGATAACAAAAAAAATACGTCCCAAACCAAAATAGGAACTTAAGAAACTTCTTATTTCAATATTGGACGCTGAAATGCCCCCGGGTAATCAGAACCCATTCCGAACATAAGACCAGGTCCAAAATCATCACATGAATCTACCGGAACCGACAAAACTCGATTCTGAGGTTGTTTACCTAAAATGTTGACCGAAGTCAAACTTGGCCTTAAAGGCCAACCTTAAGAAACCAATTGTTCCTATAGCACTCTAAACACCTCTGAATCCCGGACCACCAGTCCACGCAAATCATAAATCATAAAGAGCTTCTATGGGAAGTTTCATTTAGGGGAACGGGGCCCGATAACGCAAAACGACTGGTCGGGTCGTTACACATACCATAAGTTATTGTTAGACTGTATAGGGTGTTAATGTGGGCTCTAAATGGAACAAGTGGACTCACATTATCCATATTGTTGAAAAGATCTTAGATGATTATCATGGTCAATAGCTCAAGAATAGTTTGTTGTTCCATAAATCATGTCTCATGCATTCACGACGAGCATATGTTTCTTTAAGGTATAGACTATATTGATAATTTCTTTTACATGGTTTTATGGAACCGTTTTGATCAGAACTATGAAGATATATCATTTTTTAAAATTTTGTGATGCAAGAATTTCTCAAAAAAACATTTGGGAGTTTCCTTAGAAATCTGAGAAGGGTTCATAGCCTCTAGTGGTTTATGTTACCCTGAAACTACTCGTTCCAGAGTAGGAGATTAGTGTACTGTCGGTTTGGGCACTATGATAGAAGTTCCCTAGTAAGGCACAAGAACGCGATCATGCTAGAACCTTGAACTGTGAGGCACCACAAGAATGGGGTCCAGGAGATCGGGCTAGGATCGTCCACCATACCGATCATATGTTGACATTTACATCAGAATCAGAATAAAAAAGAATATAAGAATCAATGGAACTCCTCAGAAAAGAAAATAAAACAAAATGCTTTGGAAAATTTACAAGGATTGTTTCAAGAAAGTTTATATATCTATCTATTTTAAAAAAAATTAATTAAATTTTTTCAGAAAAGAAGAATTTTTTTATAAATGACACCAAGAGAACGTTATACTAGATATATGTATTGTTTGTTTCAACTCTTCATCAAAAGCTTTTAGAATTTTCTTATATCATGCATACATACTTCTTTCAGAGTCTCGTTCCAGCTTTAGTGGGAGGATTGCTTTACTTACTGAGTACTATTGTGGAGTACTGGCATTATCTTCATGGGAACCTACTTTGATTTATGTCAATGTAGGCACAGATTTTGCAGGTAAGCAGACTAAAAGCTAGGATATTTTCATCCCATTACCAGAAGATTTAGTGAGATCCATTTTAGTTCGTGGAGTTCGTTGATTCTAGAACGTTGTCTTATTATTTCAGTATTTCTTATAGACTTTATAGATAGAGTCAGAATAGAGTCATGGTGTCCACTTTGCATTAAATTTATTTTCAATGTATTCAAGATAGAGGGATGAATTTCTTTACTTTAAATAATATTGAATTGTGTTGAGATGTTATAACGACCTGGCAGGTCGTTTTGAGAATTTAAACTTCGCTCAGCGGCATAAGGTCTGGAGAAGCTTCGTATTATGTGTTATTACTTGCGTGCGTGGTCGATTTCAGTTACCGGATGATTCGAAGTCAAGTTGGAAGAAGGATTCTAGTTTTGGAAGCTTAAGCAGTGAGAGTTGATCGGGATTTGTACTTTGTGTGAACGGCTCCAGAGTATATTTTGGATGATTTCAATGGCTTCGTATGGTGATTTGAGACTTATGCGTGTGTCCGGATATGGATTTGGGAGGTCCCTAGAGTAATTTGAAACATTTCAGCGAAAGTTGGAAAACTTTAAGTTTTCGAAGGTTGAGAGGTTAGACCGAGAGTTGACTGTGGTAATATTAGGGTCGGATTCCTATTCCAGAAAATGTATTATGTTCTTAATGTTGTATATGACTTGTGTTCAAAATTTGGGGTCAATCGGACGCGATTTGATAGGTTTAGGCATCAGTTGTAGAAGTTTGACGTTTTAAGTTCATTAAGCTGGAATTAGTGTGCAATTCGTGTTTTCGTTGTTGTTTGATGTGATTTGAGGGATCGACCAAGTTCTTATAGTGTTTTAGAACTTGATGGTATCTTTGATTGAGGTCTCGGGGATCTCGGGAATGTTTCGAGGTGAGTTTTGAGCGAGTTCGGGCATTTCAGCACTTTGATGTTGTTCTGGTACTTTTAGAAGTGTGGGCCGCACATTTTGGAGTGTTGAGGTAGAAGAAAAGTGCTAAGGCACAAAAAAAAATGATGAGGTAGAGGAAAAATGTGTACCACAGAGGAAAAGTGCGGACCGCACAATTCTTCTTACAGTCGCACTTCAGGGTGTCTTGCATGTTCGCTTGTCTGACTTCAGAAGCTTATATCTTTTGATCCACAAGTAATTTGGAGATGATTCAAATACAAAAATTTCCCTTCATGAAGAGTTTCCATAAGGGTAAAGGAATCATAATTTGGACATTTGTACATAAAGTTATGGCCATTTTACTAAAGCCTGGTAGGGCAGAATTTGTTGAAGTGCGGCCGCAGGACCTGAGATGTGTGACCACACTTGAAAATGTATTATCAGCACTTTGGAAGGCATCTTTGGTACTATATAATAAACGAGGGTTAGAATATTATTTCACATTTTTTACTTTGGGACCTCGGTTTGTGACGATTGTTCGTGGGTTACTTCAAGCGAATAATCGAGGTAAGTGATTCTAACTCGGATTTGTTTAATATACATGAATATATCACTAATTTCATCATTTAATTAGTACCTTGAGATGCAAATTTGGAAAAAAATTTAGAAACTTCATAAACTATAAATTGGGGATTTGAAGGTCGAGTTGTGATCGAAATTGACTAATTTTGATATGGTTGGACTCGTGGTTGAATGGGTATTCGGATTTCATGATACTCGATTTCAAGACGTGGGCTCGAGGCCTGACTATTTTGTTGACTTTTGATTTAAGCGTAGAATTTTCTTATAAAATTGATTCCTTTAGCTCGTGTTGATTGTATCAAATTGTTTGTGGCAAGATTTGGGCTATTCAGAGTCCGAAAATCGTGGAAGAAGCATTCTTACTGATTGATTGAGCTTGGTTTGAGGTAGTATCTTGCCTAACCTTGTGTGGGAAACTACCCCTTAGGATTTGAGTCTCCTATGCTAATTGTAGTTCGTGTACACGAGGTGACGAGTGCTTGCTCGGACTTATTTGTGGAAAGTTCGCCTTTTAGGGTTCTTAAGTTCTTATATTCACTGAGTATGAAGTTGTTCTTGATATGATTGACTTTCCTATTTACTAGTTTCACCTCTACATGTTTTAATTGGAATTAATTGCTTTATGATTCACTCTTATTGCCTATTTGACTCTTATTTGACTTAACTGAAGATTTTTACCTCTTCCATTGTCATGCTATCTTTTCATAACTGCTTATCTTTATTTGAAATTATTATTATCTCATCATGTAATTGTTTAGTCTTAGTTAAGGTTATGGGTATCTTTTTTCCGCTTATACTTAATTGAATTTGTTATATCTTCTTCACAATTGCCCAACCTTAAAAAAGTTTAGATATCCTATATCTTAGTTGGCATGTTCTTATTTGGAATGATTTGACTCGTGTTAGCTCCCTTATTGTTGAACTGCATATTGTGGGATCGGTGTTACATATTATTTTCTCCCTTGTTGATCTTTTCTTATTGCGCCTAGTATTATCTAGTGTGGTTATTCCTTGTGAACTAGATTTACCGTTTCTTGGTGATCGGAAGTTCTTGAGTTGACTTACTTGTCGTACCCTTGTATTTATTGCCATTGTTATTTTTGTACTTGTTGTTGTGATGCACGAGGTTTCTGTCGTGCGGTTGTCATTGTGATGCACGAGGTTTCTGTCGTGCGGTTGTTGTTTTTGTGATGCACGAGGTTTCTGGAGTGCTATTGTTACTATTGATATTTGCACATGCGTCATGACAAGACGGGATATATATATATATATATATATACAGTGTGTGTATGTGTGGGTTGCGCATGTGGCGAGATAAGGTGGGAACATTATATTACACGTGTGGCGAGACAAGGCGGGCACTTACTTTATTATCACACGTAGCAAGATAAGGTGGGCTATGTCGGGGATTGATTTGTTATGACTTGTGATGGCCTGGGGGCATTCTTTTTGTTGATATTTATATAGTGATGCACTTACCTGTGTGAGTTCTATTTTGTGAAATTATGCGAAAACATTTTGCGTGTTGTTATTGGACCCGTGAATTGTGAATACTCTGAGGTTCGGTACCTCGTGATGGTTATTGGCTAAAACCTGGTGTGAAAGCACACATTTTTGTTAAGTTATTACTTGAATGTCCTTTGTCTGTGATCACCAGATTTAAACCATTTTTCACTAGTCCTACTCTATTATTATTATGATGTTCGTTGTTAGTTGTCACTTTCCTTTTTTTACTACAATTACCGTATCGTTTGTCAATTTTTGTAGTCTTTATATGGATATTGTACTCTATTTTTCTGTACTTATACTTGGCAGGTTATTTAGTCCAGTAGGTGTCTTGACTTTTCATTGTCACTACTCCACCCAGGTTAGTCTTGATACTTACTGGATACCATTGTGGTGTACTCATACTTTGATTTATGTCAATGAAGGCACAGATTTTGCAGGTAAGAAGACTACGATCTAGGATATTTTCATCCCATTACCAGAAGATTCAGTGAGCTCCATTTCAGTTCGTGGAGTTCGTTGATTCTAGAACGTTTTCTTATTATTTCAGTATTTCTTAGAGACTTTATAGATAGAGTCAGAATAGAGTCATGGGTGTCCACTTTGCATTAAATTTAGTTTCAATGTATTCAAGATAGAGGGATGAATTTCTTTTCAATATATTATTTCATTTGAAGATTCAGAGAAGTATTTACTTTAAATAATATCGAATTGTGTTGAGATGTTATAACGACCTGGTAGGTCGTTTTGAGAATTTAAGCTTCGCTCAGCGGCATAAGGTCTGGAGAAGCTTCGTATTATATGTTATTACTTGTGTGCGTGGTCGATTTCAGTTACCGGATGATTCGAAGTCAAATTGGAAGAAGGATTCTAGTTTTAGAAGCTTAATCAGTGAGTCGGGATATTGTACTCTATTTTTCTGTACTTATACTTGGCAGGTTATTTAGTCCAATAGGTGTCTTGACTTTTCATTGCCACTACTCCACCCAGGTTAGTCTTGATACTTACTGGATACCATTGTGGTGTACTCATACTTTGATTTATGTCAATGTAGGCACAGATTTTGCCGGTAAGAAGACTACGATCTAGGATATTTTCATCCCATTACCAGAAGATTTAGTGAGCTCCATTTTAGTTCGTGGAGTTCGTTGATTCTAGAACGTTGTCTTATTATTTCAGTATTTCTTAGAGACTTTATAGATAGAGTCAGAATAGAGTCATGGGTGTCCACTTTGCATCAAATCTATTTTCAATGTATTCAAGATAGAGGGATGAATTTCTTTTCAATATATTATTTCATTTGAAGATTCAGAGAAGTATTTACTTTAAATAATATCGAATTGTGTTGAGATGTTATAAAGACCTGGTAGGTCGTTTTGAGAATTTAAGCTTCGCTCAGCGGCATAAGGTCTGGAGAAGCTTCGTATTATGTGTTATTACTTGTGTACGTGGTCGATTTCAGTTACCGGATGATTCGAAGTCAAATTGGAAGAACGATTCTAGTTTTAGAAGCTTAATCAGTGAGTCGGGATTTCTACTTTATGTGAACGGCTCCGGAGTGTATCTTGGATGATTTCAATGGCTTCGTATGGTGATTTGAGACTTATGCGTGTGTCCGGATATGGATTTGGAGGTCCGTAGAGTAATTTGAAACATTTCAGCGAAAGTTGGAAAACTTTAAGTTTTCGAAGGTTGAGAGGTTTGACCGAGAGTTGACTTTTGTGATAGTAGGGTCGGATTCCTATTCCGGAAGTTGTATTAGGTTCGTAATGTTGTATATGACTTGTGTTCAAAATTTGGGATCAATCAGACGCGATTTGATAGGTTTTGGCATCAGTTGTAGAAGTTTGACGTTTTAAGTTCATTAACCTTGAATTGGTGTGCAATTCGTGTTTTCGTTGTTGTTTGATGTGATTTGAGGGATCGACCAAGTTCTTATGGTGTTTTAGAACTTGATGGTATCTTTGATTGAGGTCTCGCGGGTCTCAGGAGTGTTTCGGGGTGAGTTTTGAGCGAGTCCGGACATTTCAGCACTCTGATGTTGTTCTGGTACTTTTAGAAGTGTAGGCCGCACATTTTTGAGTGTTGAGGTAGAAGAAAAGTGCTAAGGCACAAGAAAAAATGCTGACGTAGAGGAAAAATGTGTACCACAAAGGAAAAGTGCGGACCGCACAATTCTTCTTACGGCCGCACTTCAGGGTGTCTTGCAAGTTCGCTTGTCTGACTTCGAAAACTTATATCTTTTGATCCACAAGGAATTTGGAGATGGTTAAAATATAAAAGTTTCCCTTCATGACTAGTTTCCACAAGGGTAAAGGAATCATCATTTGGACATTTGTACATAAGGTTATGGCCATTTTACTAAATCCTGGTAGGGCAGAATTTGTTGAAGTGTGGCCGCAGGACCAGAGATGTGTGACCACACTTGAAAATGTATTATCAGCACTTTGGAAGGCAGCTTTGGTACTATATAATAAACGAGGATTAGAATATTATTTCACATTTCTTACTTTGGGACCTCGGTTTGTGACGATTGTTCGTGGGTTACTTCAAGCGAATAATCGAGGTAAGTGATTCTAACTCGGATTTGTTTAATATACATGAATATATCACTAATTTCATCATTTAATTAGTACTTTGAGATGCAAATCTGAGGAAAATTGTAAAACTTCATAAACTATAAATTGGGGATTTGAAGGTCGAGTTGTGATCGAAATTGACTAATTTTGATATGGTTGGACTCATGGTTGAAGGGGTATTCGGATTTCGTGATACTCGATTTCAAGACGTGGGCCCGAGGCCTAACTGTTTTGTTGACTTTTGATTTAAGCGTAGAATTTTCTTATAAAATTGACTCCTTTTGCTCGTGTTGATTGTATCAAATTGTTTGTGGCAAGATTTGGGCTATTCAGAGTCCGAAAATCGTGGAAGAAGCATTCTTATTGATTGATTGAGCTTGGTTTGAGGTAAGTATCTTGCCTAACATTGTGTGGGGAAACTACCCCTTAGGATTTGAGTCTCCTATGCTAATTGTAGTCCGTGTACACGAGGTGACGAGTGCTTTCTCGGACTTATTTGTGGAAAGTTCGCCTTTTAGGGTTCTTAGGTTCTTATATTCACTGAGTATGAAGTTGTTCTTGATATGATTGACTTTCCTATTTACTAGTTTCACGTCTACATGTTTTAATTGGAATTAATTGCTTTATGATTCACTCTTATTGCCTATTTGACTCTTATTTGACTTAACTGAAGATTTTTACCTATTCCATTGTCATGCTATCTTTTCATAACTGCTTATCTTTATTTGAAATTATTATTATCTCATCATGTAATTGTTTAGTCTTAGTTAAGGTTATAGCTATCTTTTTCGGCTTATACTTAATTGAATTTGTTATGTCTTCTCCACAATTGCCCAACCTTAAAAAAGTTTAGATATCCTATATCTTAGTTGTCATGTTCTTATTTGGAATTATTTGACTCGTGTTAGCTCCCTTATTGTTGAACTGCATATTGTGGGATCGGTGTTACATATTATTTTCTCCTTTGTTGATCTTTTCTTATTACGCCTAGTATTATCTAGTGTGGTTATTCCTTGTGAACTAGATTTACCGTTTCTTGGTGATCGGAAGTTCTTGAGTTGACTTACTTGTCGTACCCTTGTATTTATTGCCATTGTTATTGTTGTACTTGTTGTTGTGATGCACGAGGTTTCTGTCATGCGGTTGTCATTGTGATGCACTAGGTTTCCATCGTGCGGTTGTTGTTTTTGTGATGCACGAGGTTTCTGGAGTGCTATTGTTACTATTGATATTTGCACATGCGGCATGACAAGACGGGATATATATATACAGTGTGTGTATGTGTGGGTTGCGCATGTGGCGAGATAAGGTGGGAACATTATATTACACGTGTGGCGAGACAAGGCGGGCACTTACTTTATTATCACACGTAGCAAGATAAGGTGGGCTATGTCGGGGATTGATTTGTTATGACTTGTGATGGCCTGGGGGCATTCGTGTTGTTGATATTTATGTAGTGATGCACTTACCTGTGTGAGTTCTATTTTGTGGAAATTATGCGAAAACATTTTGTGTGTTGTTATTGGACCCGTGAATTGTGAATACTCTGAGGTTCGGTACCTCGTGATGGTTATTGGCTAAAACCTGGTGTGAAAGCACACGTTTTTGTTAAGTTATTACTTGAATGTCCTTTATCTGTGATCACCAGATTTAAACTGTTTTCCACTAGTCCTACTCTATTATTAATATGATGTTCCGCTGTTAGTTGTCACTTTCCTTTTCTTACTGCAATTACCGTATCGTTTGTCAATTTTTGTAGTCTTTATACGGATATTGTACTCTATTTTTCTGTACTTGTACTTGGCAGGTTATTTAGTCCAGTAGGTGTCTTGACTTTTCATCGCCACTAGTCCACCCAGGTTAGTCTTGATACTTACTGGATACCATTGTGGTGTACTCATACTACGCTTCTCCACAATGTTTTTGCAGATCCAAGTATTTGATTGTTAGTAGCTGTGTGGATCGTTGCTTTGGAGACGCAAGGTAAACTTGTTGCTGCTTTCACATGCTTCAGAGTCACCTTCTTATTTTGTATTTACACTGTTCAATCTTATTTCGAGACAATTATATTTTAGAGGTTTTCTAGCAAACTCTGTAGACTTTATGACTTGTACTACCGATTTTGGGATTGTAAATTTTAAAGATATTTCTATTTCAAATTGTTAGATGTTATTTAAATATTGTTGTTGTTTTATTTAATGTTAGGCTTAGCTAGTTCCTAAGAATAGGTGCCATCTGATACCCAATCAGAGGGAACTTTGGGTTTTGACAAGTTGGTATCTAAGCTCTAGGTTCATAGGTACTACGAGTCATAAATGAGTTTAGCAGAGTCTTGCGGACCGGTATGGAGACGTTTGTACTTATCTTCGAAAGGCTACGTGTCTATTAGGACAATCTCGCTTCTTTCATTCCTATTGTGCGAGCTTATTGATCGTAGAGTTTGAACTTTTATCATTCTATTCTCTCACAGATGGTGAGGACATGAGTTGCTTATCAACGATGCTGCTCCCGGAGCAAGTATCTTTAGAGGCATAGGCAAAGACCGAGGAGGCACACGCGGCACAGCTAGAGCACTTACCAGAGCAGTAGTTGAGGAGCCGCCAGTAGCTCTAATTGGCGGACAGGTACCGGAGGCGCCTGTTGTTACCCCTGGACTTCAGGAGACCTTAGCACAGTTCTTGAGCATGTGTGGTACATTGGCTTAGGTAGGGTTGATTCCGGTTGCACCAGCTACTTCACAGATCGGTGAAGGGACTCGGACTCCCGTCACCCACACTCCAGAACAGCAAGTCCATGTTGGTCAAGTTCCACGTGTCATGGCGACACAGCCTGTGGTTCCAGTTCAGCCCGTGGTCAAGGCAGTAACATCTGAGGAAGAGCAACTTAGACTTGCAAGGTTCAAGAAATATGAACCTCCTACTTTCATTGGTTTGGCTTCAGAGGGTGCACAGGGATTTCTAGATGAGTGCCATTGCATTCTCCGCACTATGGGTATTATGGAGACGAGTGGGGTTGTTTTTACTACATTCCAGCTTAAAGGAACGGCTTATCAATGGTGGCGAGCATATGAGTTGGGTAGACCAGCCGATGCAGCTTCACTTACATGGGTTCAGTTTTCAGAGATGTTCCTCAATGAGTTTGTACCTCAGTCCCTTCAGGATGCATGGCGCACGGAGTTTGAGCAGCTACGCCAGGGCACTATGTCAGCATCAGATTATTCCATTAGATTTAGTGATTTGTCTAGACATGCCCCTGCTTTGGTCGCTACAGTTAGGGAGCGTGTTCTTAGGTTCATTGAGGGGCTCAAGCATGATATTCGGTTCAGCATTGCCCGGGAGTTGGAGTCAGATGTTTCGTTTTAGCATGTGGTAGGGATTGCTCGCTAGTTAGAGGGCATGCGGGACCAGGATCAAGAGGACAGGTAGGGCCAAGAGAGAGAGTAGACAAGGTCAAGAGAGAGAGGAAGGGGAGGCTAGGAGGCATCATAGACCGGAGAGATATGTTGGTCCTTATTTTGGAGGCAGGGTGCGGCATGGTAGAGGTTTTGAGGGTCAGCTAGTTCAGTTTGCACTTCAGGCTTCGCATGATGTTTCAGGTACTCATGGGTCTCAGAGCACCCGTACCGCATAGTTCCCACAGCCATGTCAGCGTAGAGGTTGTTTTAAGTGTGGATATACCAGCCACATGGTGAGAGATTGCCCCAAACTTCGGGCAACTGTGTCACAGCGGGGTATTCAGACGAGTAGGAGGCGCCAAGAGGAGGAGGCCCGGCCCATTGATGTGTTTCATATAGTAGGCGTGAAGTTTCTGCGCTAGATGATTTCATACAGGTATGCTTTCAGTTTGTTATAGAGGAGCACCATCTGTATTTCGTTACAATTCTTCTTATCGGGGTGAGTTCCCCTATTTGTTGCTCCACCTACGGGTGAGTTTATGACTCAGAATTTTGTTTATATGTTTGCCCCTATTAGGAGATTCTATGAGTGGTAACTCGTGTCTATCGTTTGTTTTTATTCGTTATTGAGAGTTACGAGACTAGTTGTGAATTCTTGTTGTCCAATACGGTAGGCTTGATGTGATTCCTGAGTATGTTTGTTATGAGCTGTGGTTTTTATGCTCCACCGGTGTGGGAACCAGTACTTGTTGTAATTTGTGACAGAATTGATCTAGTGGAAGGTTTTGGCTGGTTTGATGTATATTCTACTTGTGATTCAGAGTTGAGGATGGGACCTTTGTGATTTCATGTGATTTGATATGTTTGAACCGGGCTGTGTACCGTGGTGGAAGTTATGTCAGGATCAGATCCTTGTTAATTGTTCATATACTTTGATTTGTCCTTGTAAATTGATTTGTAGAATAGTACTGATAGAGAGTTGTGCATGTCGGGCTTGTTTGGTAATTCTCTTACGTCACGACCCAATTTCCCACACGGGTTGCGATGGCATCCAACAATATGGTTAGGCAAGCCAACATAAATTCGACTAAGTATTACCCTTCCCATGTGATTAATAAATCAAACTTTTACCAGTTTTAAGCATTTACTTACCCAATATTAGCCGGTGACATGAAAATAAGACATCTGATACGTGAGTCAAAAGATAAGCATATGTATCAAAATGCAACCCAAAAGCCCAAAATGTACGCACGTGTGTGCCAGGAACTAGTGTCACGAGTGTCGCGGGCAACTATCAGAATACACCAGAATACATAAATATATACAATGCCATAGTCTGAATGAAATAGACGGGAAAATAACAAAAGGAAACTACAAGCTGCTGCCAGGAAATCGCTAGGAAGAGCAGCTCACTGTTAAGTATAACCAACCCCGGTCAGTATCTAGCACCAGACTGATGATCAGACGTACCAACCTCCGAACCTGTACAGTCAAGTACAGAAGAAAAGACGGTGCAGCATGAGTACATACATAAATATGTACCCAGTGACTATCCCGCCTAATCTCGAAGAAATAGTGACGAGAATTCGACTCGATACTCACTAAGGTCCAACAGTAATAAAGTAAGCAAGATGTAAGGAAAACAATAAGCATGAAAGACAAATAACCAAGTACATCGATATTAGACATCAAATAACAATCCAAAATCCACTAAGGTTGATATCCGCCGTGGAGTACGGCCCGATCCCATCCTGTAATCCTTGTCGTGGCGTACGGCCCGATCTTATCCTGTAATCCTTGTCGTGGCATACGGACCAATCCCATCCTGTAATCCTTGTTGTTGCGTACGCCCCGATCCCATAATATATATACTCTCTCATCACTCTGCTGTGGCGTACGTCCCGATCCCACAATCTAATCAATCACCACTCTACCGTGGCGTACGTCCTGATCTCATCCTCTGATTATTCTTATCACACTTAATTCAAACCAAGTATCACCACGTTCAAAGGCAACAATACCAATCACGCAAGAATACAAGTCATATTTAGAATCAATAGGGAAAAAACAATGAACATGTTGTGTCCTAACTACCCGGACGAAGCAGTAATAGCCACTACGTACGGACTCTCGTCACTTGGTGCGTACGTAGCCCCCAAACAAGATCACATAGCAATCAAGGTTACCTAGAGGTACAATTTGCCTCTCACGAGGTTAGAAAGGAGACTCACCTTGATAAAAGCACTCCTCGGACCAAGGACCGGATCAAAAGACGCGCCCGAATCTCCGAAACTACTCTTGACGGCCCACAACTAGCCAAACACAGTATAAATAAATTAATTTATGTCCCAAGAAGGAGAACTAATAAGAAATCCCAAAATTTAAGCATTCTTAACGATTCTTGAAATTTCGACCCCAGGCTTATGCGTTCGGATTTCTAAAATTCTTGAAGAATTGAATTACCCGTAGTCTAAGGGTCGTAATTACATAATTTATTTAGGAATTCATGGCTAAAAATGGAGTTTCACTATTTTTCCCAAACCCCACATTTTTCTAGCAATTCCCATGCATTTTAGGATAATTGAAAGAGAATTTTGTTTGAATTTGATGTTAAAAGTCATGAAACGGACTAGGAAATTACTTACCTGGATGAACTGTACGTGGGCAGCCCTTCCCCTAGCTTGGAGGAGCTCTAGTGGAAGTTGGGAGTGTTAGAATTGAAGAAGAAACCCGAATATGGAATTTAAATAGGTCTGCCTCACAGAGATTTCCACGCCTACGACTTTGGGATCGCAGGTGCGGTCCCACACCCGCGAGAATTGGGTCGCTCCTGCGGAAAAAGGCCTGGAACCCTGGGCTCGCACCAGCGGAGTCAAGAGCCTCACCAGCGGTCCCACTCCAGCGTAATAGTGGTCGCGCCTGCGATGCGGTCGCACCTGCGAGTGTTGGTCCGCACCAGCGGACTCGCACCAGCGGGCACAAGTCCGCACCAGCGGCCACACCAGCAATTGTGCACCAGTAGTGGCTTTTGCTGGTTTTTGGCCTCGTGCGGGGTCCGGGAGGCCTCTGGGCCCATACGAGTCCCTGACAAAATATACCAACGAGTCCCAAATCATAAGACGGACTCGATCAACCCTTTGGAACACTCAAAACAACGCTAAAACTCGAATTCACACCCCCAAACCTAGAGAATCAAACTTAGGAATTTTAAGTTTTGTAACTTCGCTAACAACGTGCCGAACTGACCTATACATCTCGGAACGACACCAAATTTAACATATTACTCACACAACATCCTACGAACTTGCCCGTGCAATCAAATCGCCAAAACAACATCATATACCTCAAATTAAGCCTCAAAGTCCATGATTCCTATCAAATTTCATAAAACATCAAGTATTCCATTTTTAAGTCCGGAACACTTCAAACGAAATCCAATTTCAACCAAACTTTATAGAAATGACTTAAACCATATATAAGACCTGTACCGGGCGCCAGAACTAAATACGGGCCCGATACCATCACTTTCTAATCAGATTTCATTTTCAATTTCCTTAAATATTTTTCAGAAACCAATTTTACTCAAAAATTCATTTCTCGGGCTTGGAACCTCGGAATTCGATTCCGGGCATACGCCCAGGTCCCGTATTTTCCTACGGACCCTCCGAGACTATCAACTCACGCGTCTGGGTACGTTTACCCAAAATGTTGACCGAAGTCAAATTTATTAATCTTAATATCAAATCTTGGCATTTTTCACCGAATTTCATATTTAAGTTGTCCGGATATGCGCTGGACTGCGCACGCAAATCGAGGCAAATACAAAGGAGGTTTTCAAGGCCTCGGGAGTGCGGGATGGGTAATAACATAGGTGATGACCCCTTTGGGCCGTCACATTCTCCACCTCTAAAACAATCATTCGTCCTCAAACGGACAGAAGAAGGAATTACCTGAGTCAGGAAATAATAAGGGTAACGGCTCCGCATATCGGACTCGGACTCCTAGGTCGATGCCTCAGGGGGATGACCCCTCTACTGAACACAAACGGAAGGGAAACTCCTGGATCTCAACTGACGAATCTGCCGGTCTAGGATGGCTACCGGCTCCTCCTCATAAGATAAGTCCTTGTCCAACTAGACAGTGTTGAAATCTAACATGTAGGCTGGATCACCGTGATATCTCCGAAGCATGGACACGTGAAATACTGAAGGTACGGCTGATAAGCTAGGTGGAAATGCAAGTCTATAAGCCACCTCTCCCCCTCGATCAAGAATCTTAAACGGGCCAATGAATCTAGGGCTAAGCTTTCCCTTCTTACCAAATCTTATCACGCCCTTCATAGGCGATAGCCGGAGCAATACTCGCTCACCAGCCATGAAAGCCACATCTCGAACTTTACGATCTGCATAACTTTTTTGCCTGGACTGAGTTGTACGAAGCCTATCCTGGATGATCCTGACCTTTTCCAAGGCCTCCTAAACCAAATATGTACCCAACAACCGAGCCTCTCCCAGCTCAAACCATCCAACCGGAGATCGACACCGCCTACCATATAAGGCCTCATAAGGAGCCATATGGATACTCGACTGGTAGATGTTGTTGTAGGAAAACTCTGCTAAAGGCAAGAACTGATCCCATGATCCCCCAAAGTCAATAACACAAGCTCGGATCATATCCTCCGATACCTGAATAGTTCGCTCGGACTGCCCATCCGTCTGAGGATGAAATGCCGTGCTCAACTCTACCTGGGTGCCTAACTCTCGCTGAAGTGCTCCCCAGAAACGTGAGGTGAACTGAGGGCCTCGATCTGAAATGATAGATACCGGCACACCATGAAGGCGAACAATCTCCCGGATATTGATCTCAGCTAACCTCTCGGAAGAATAGGAGACTGCCACAGGAATGAAATGCGCTGACTTGGTCAGCCTATCAACAATGACCCAAACTGCATCGAACTTCTTCCGGGTCAACGGGAGTCCAGTAATAAAGTCCATAGTAATCCTCTCCCACTTCCACTCGGGAAGCTCAATCCTCTGAAATAAACCATCAGGCCTCTGATGTTCATACTTAACCTGTTGACGATTCAAACACCACGCCACATATGCCACAATATCCTTCTTGATTCTACGCCACCAGTAATGCTGCCGCAAATCCTGATACATCTTCGCGGCGCCAGGGTGAATAGAATATCGAGAACTATGCGCCTCTTCTAGAATCCTCTCCCTCAGGCCATCAACATTAGGAACACATAAGCGGCCCTGAAGTCTCAAAAAACCATCCTCTCCAATAGTAACCTCCTTGACCCTACCCTGAACCACTATTTCCCGAAGCTCTTCCAAGCACGGGTCATAGAACTGTCGAGCCTTAATCTCCCCCAATAACGAAGACTGAGCAACCACATGTGCCAATACTCGACGAGGATTTGAAAGATCTAATCTCACCAAGAGATTGGCCAAGGACTGAATGTCCAAGGCTAGAGGTCTCTCGTCCGCTGCAATATAACCCAAGCTACCCATACTCTCAGCCTTCCAACTCAACGCATCCGCCACCACATTAGCCTTTCCCGGGTGATAAAAAATGGTAATATCATAATCCTTCAACAACTCAAGCCATCTGTGTTGCCTCAAATTAAGATCCTTCTGTCTAAATAAGTGATGAAAGCTGCGGTGGTCGGTGTAGACCTCAGAGGACACCCCATACAAATAGTGCCTCCAAATCTTAAGAGCATGAACAATTGCTGCCAACTCCAAATCGTGCACCGGGTAGTTCTTCTCATGAACCTTCAGTTGGCATGAAGCATAAGCAATAACTCTCCCCTCCTACATCAACACGCACCCCAAGTCAACGCGTGAAGCGTCGCAATACACCGTGTACCTCCCAGAACCATATGGCAATACTAGAACTGGCGCTGAGGTCAATGTTGTCTTGAGCTTCTGAAAGCTCGCCTCACACTCGTCAGACCATCAAAACGGGACATTCTTCTGAGTCAACCTGGTCAATGGGGCTGAAATAGAAGAGAAGCCCTCCACGAATCGGCGATAATAACCTGCTAGGCCCAAAAAGCTCCTGATCTCAGTAGTTAAAGTAGGACGCGACCAACTCTGAACTTCCTCGATCTTCTGATGATCAACCTTGATACCCTCTACGGATACCAGATGCCCCAATAATGCCACAGAATCCAACCAAAACTCGCACTTGGAGAATTTAGCATATAGCTTCTGCTCCCGCAAGGTCTGGAGCACGACTTTCAAATACTGCTCGTGCTCCCCCAGGCTACGGGAGTAAATCTAAATTTCATCAATGAATACAATGATGAAGGAATCAATATGTGGCCTGAACACCCTATTTATCAAGTCTATAAAGGCTGTTGGGGCGTTAGTCAAACCAAATGACATCACCAGGAACTCATAATGGCCATATCTCGTACGAAAAGCAGTCTTCGGAACATCTGAAGCCCGAATCTTCAACTGATGATACCCTGACCTCAAGTCAATCTTAGAAAACATACGATCACCCTGCAACTGGTCAAACAAATCATCGATGCGAGGCAAGGGATACTTGTTCTTAATGGTAACCTTGTTCAGCTGGCGGTAATCAATACACATCTGCATAGACCCATCCTTCTTCTTCATAAATAGCACTGAAGCACCCCACGGCGAAACACTCGGTCTGATGAACCCCTTAGCTAACAACTCCTCAAGCTTCTCCTTCAACTTCTTCAACTCTTTCGGAGCCATACAATACGGAGGGATAGATATAGGCTGAGTATCTGGAGCTAAATCAATGCAAAAATCAATATCACGGGCCGGAGGCATGCCCGGAAGATCCGAAGGAAATACATCAGCATACTCTCAAACCACTGGCACAGAATCAATCGTCGAATACTTAGCGGTGGTGTCCCGCACATAAGCCAAAAAGGCTAGACAACCCTTCTCGACCATATGTCGAGCCTTCAAGAACGAAATAACCCGGCTAGATTTGCTAACTGAAGAACCCCTCCATTCCAACCTAGGAGACTCAGGCATGGCCAAAGTAACTGTCTTGGAATGGAAATCGAGCACGGCATGATAAGGAGATAGCCAATCCATGCCCACGATAACCTCAAAATCAACCATGTCGAGCAATAAAAGGTCGGCTCTGGTCTCAAACCTACAGAATGTGATCACACAAGACCAATCCATCCGGTATACCACCATAGAGTTGCCCACAGGAGGGGACACATATATAGGAGATCCCAAAGACTCTCGAGAGACATCCAGAAAAGGAGAAAATAAAGCTGAAACATATGAATAAGTGGATCCTGGATCAAATAATATTGAAGCCTCTCTAGCACATACTGAGATAATACATGTAATCACGGCGTCTGAGGCCACTACATCTGATCTGGCCGAAAAGGCATAAAACCTGGCTGGAGCACCTTAAGACTGGGCTCCCCCAGAACGAGTTGGAGCTGACTGACCCTCTCTGGACTGGCCTCCCCTCTAGGACGTCCCCTGCCAACATGACCTCCACCTCTAGGCGGATGAACTGCTGGTGCTGAAACCACGGGCTGGTGACTCTGCTACACGGCCTTGCCCCGGTACCTAGGACAAAACATCCATGTGTGGCCTAGGTTCCCACACCCGAAGCAACCCCTGGCACTACTACTCGCTGCCCAGAATATGAATCCTGGATGATCGAAGGGAGACGAGAGCCCTCAGGCATAGCACTGAAATAAGAATCGACGGACCCCTGATGACTGGGATAACAACTAGAAGAACCCTGAATAGCTGGGGGCCGATAGGAGCGCTCTTGCATGGCACTGAACTGGGGCCTAACTGGGATACCTCGGGGAGGTGGTGAAGGCACCACATATGGAGGCCTGCTAGGCCGACTACCTCCAAACTGACCCCTGCCCCTAGTTGGAGCACCTCTAAAGTCACCTGCAAATCTGGCCCTCTTGTCCTACTGACCCTGCTGACCCTACTCCTTGCTCCTCATCTAGTATCCCTCAATACGTCGAGCTATCTCGACCACAAGCTGGTACGAGGTACCCATCTCCACCTCTCGAGCCATGGTGGACCTAATACCCGGATGCAACCCTGCTACAAACCTCCAAACTCTCTCAGCATCAGTGGGTAATATCATAAGAGCATGATGTGACAGCTCTGAAAATCTGGCCTCATAATCCGTCACAGACATCTGCCCCTGCTCCAACCGCTCAAATTGAACCCTCAGCTCTTCCCTCTCAGAGGGTGGAATATATCTGTCCAAGAACATATGCGTGAACTGTTTCCAAGTGACAGTAGGAGAATCGGCTAGTCTGGAGAATATAAGACTACCACCACCTGCGAACTCTTCCCTCTAACTGGAATGCCGTGAAATCCACCCCATGGGACGCTAGGATCCCCATGTTGTGCAGTCTATCCCTGCACCTATCAATGTAATCCTGGGTATCCTCCTCTCGTTCACCCTCTAATACTGGAGGGCGTAAGCGGGTCCATCTATCTAACATGTTATGCAAGTCACCACCCACAACTGGTCTAGGCCCTGGAGCTGCTGCTGCAGGCTGGGCATCATCCACGGGCAGTGTACCTGGGGTAGGATGTAATGTTGTTGTCGGACATGCGGCCTGAGTAGTAGGGGTTTGGGCTCCCCCTCCCGCCTGTGGAATGACAGGGTCTGCTGGAAATAAACCAGCCTGGGACATGGTGTCCATGAACCTCATCATAACGCCCATGGCTGCCTGAAATCCCTGCGCCATCATAAATTCTACGGGTGCCGGATCTGCTGGGGGCACCTCGTCCTGCTCCTCTAATATAGGGTCCTCTTGTGGCGGGACCGGTATAGCTCTGGGACATCCTCGTCCCCTACCACGGGCAGGTGCTCTACTTCTGCCCCTACCATAGCCTCGAGCGACGGGGGCGGCACCCTCTCTCGGGTCAAGCACGTAAGATGCATGCATCCTCACCATCGTGAGAGAATAGAAGCATGAATTTAGTAAATCATAGACTACACGATAGAGTAAGAACAAATAGAGGTTTCCTAACACCCTGTAGAATCCTGAAGATAAGTACAGGCATCTCTATACCGATCCGCAAGACTCTACTGGGTTTTCCCGGGACTCGTGAGACTTACGTGAACCTAGAGCTCTGATACCACATTGTCACGACCTAATTTCCCACACGGGTCGCGATGGCACCAAACAATAGGGTTAGGTAAGCCAACATAAATTCGACTAAGTGTTACCCTTCCCATGTGATTAATAAATCCTACTTTTACCAGTTTTAAGCATTTACTTACCAGATATTAGCCGGTGACATGAAAATAAAATATCTGATACGTGAGTCAAAAGATAAGCATATGTATGAAAACGCAACCCAAAATCCCAAAATGTACGCACGTGTGTTCCAGGAACTAGTGTCACGAGTGTCACGGGAAACTATCAGAATACATAAATATATACAATCCCATAGTCTGAATGAAATAGACGGGAAAATAACAAAAGGAAACTCCAAGGTGCTGCCAGGAAGAGTAGCTCACTGTGAAGTATAACCAACCCCGGTCAGTATCTAGCACCGGACTAATGATTAGACGTACCAACCTCTGGACCTATACAGTCAAGTACAGAAGAAAAGACAGTGCAGCATGAGTACATACATAAATATGTACCCAGTGACTATCCCGCCTAATCTCGAAGAAGTAGTGACGAGAAGTCGACTGGATACTCACTAAGGTCCAACAGCAATAAAGTAACCAAGATTTAAGGAAAACAATAAGCATGAAAGACAAATAACCAAGTACATTGATATTAGACATCAAATAACAATCCAAAATCCACTAAGGTTGATATCCGTCGTGGCGTACGGCACGATCCCATCCTGTAATCCTTGCTGTGGCGTACGGCCCAATCCCATCCTGTAATCCTTGTCGTGGCGTATGGCCCGATCCCATCCTTTAATCCTTGCCGTGGAGTACGGCCCGATCCCATAATATATATACTCTCTCATCACTCTGCCGTGGCGTACGGCCCTATTCCACAATCTAATCAATCATCATTCTGCGGTGGCGTACGGCCCGATCCCATCCGCTGATTATTCTTATCACACTTAATTCAAAACCAAGTATCACCACGTTCAAAGGCAAAAATACCAATCACTCAAGAATACAAGACATTTAGAATACAATAGGGAAAAAACAATGAACATGATGTGTCCTAACTACCCGGACGAAGCAGTAATAGCCACTACGTACGCACTCTCGTCACTTGGTGCGTACGTAGCCCCCAAACAAGATCACATAGCAATCAAGGTTACCTATAGGGATAATTTCCCTCTCACGAGGTTACAAAGGAGACTCACCTCGATAAAAGCACTCCTCGGACCAAGGACCGGATAAAAAGATGCGCCCGAATCTCTGAAACTACTCTTGACGGCCCACAACTAGCCAAACACAATATAAATAAATCAATTTCAGTCCCAAGAAGGAGAACTAACAAGAAATCCCAAAATTCAAGCATTCTTGACGATTCTTGAAATTTCGACCCCGTGCCCATGCGTTCGGATTTCGAAAATTCTTGAAGAATTGAATTACCCGTAGTCTAAGGGTCGTAATTACATAATTTATTTAGGAATTCATGGCTAAAAATGAAGTTTCACTATTTTTCCCAAACCCCACATTTTTCTAGCAATTCCCATGCATTTTAGGATAATTGAAAGAGAATTTTGTTTGAATTTGATGTTAAAAGTCATGAAACAGACTAGGAAATTACTTTCCTGGATGAACTGGACGTGGGCAGCCCTTCCCCTAGATTGGAGGAGCTCTAATGGAGGTTGGGAGTGTTAGAATTGAAGAAAAACCCCGAATTTGGCATTTAAATAGGTCTGCCTCACAGAGATTTCCGCGCCTGCGACTTTGGGATCGCAGGTGCGGTCCCGCACCCGTGAGAATTGGGTCGCTCCTGCGGAAAAAGGGCTGGAACCCTGGGCTCGCACCAGCGGAGTCGAGAGCCGCATCAGCGGTCCCGCTCCAGTGTAATACTGGTTGTGCCTGCGATGGGGTCGCACCTGCGAGTTTTGATCCACACTAGCAGACTCGCACCAGCGAGCACAAGTCTGCACCAGCGGCCACACCAGCGGTTGTGCACCACCAGTGGCTTTTGCTAGTTTTTGGCCTCGTGCGGGGTCTGGGAGGCCCCTGGGCCCATTCGAGACCCTGAAAAAATATACCAACGAGTCTCAAATCATAATACGGACTCGCTCAAGCCTTCGGAACACTCAAAACAACGCTAAAGCTCGAATTCACACCCCCAAACCTCAAGAATCAAACTTAGGAATTTTAAGTTTTCTAACTTCGCTAACAATGTGCTGAGCTGACCTATACATCTCGGAAAGACACCAAATTTCACATATTACTCACACAACATCCTAAGAACTTGCCCGTGCGATCAAATCGCCAAAATAACATCATATACCTCAAATTAAGCCTCAAAATCCATGATTCCTATCAAATTTCATAAAACATCAAGTATTCCATTTTTAAGTCCGAAACACTTCAAACGAAATCCGATTTTAACCAAACTTTACATAAATGACTTAAACCATATATAAGACATGTATCGGGCGCTGGAAGTAAAATACGGGCCCGATACCATCACTTTCTAGTCAGATGTCATTTTCAATTTCCTTAAATATTTTCATAAAACAATTTTACTCAAAAATTCATTTCTCGGGCTTGGAACCTCGGAATTCGATTTCGGGTACACGCCTACGTCCCGTATTTTCCTACGGACACTCCGGGACCGTCAAATCACGGGTCCGGGTCCGGGTCCGGGTCCGTTTACACAAAATGTTGACCGAAGTCAAATTTATTCATCTTAATATCAAATCTTGGAATTTTTCACCGAATTCATATTTAAGATGTCCGGCTATGCGCTCGGACTGTGCATGCAAATTGAGGAAAATACAAAGGAGGTTTTCAAGGCGTCGGGAGTGTGGGAAGGGTAATAACATAGGTGATGACCCCTTTGGGTCGTCACATCTTATGTGTTTCTCCTTACATATTCATTCATTGTCATTTTATGCTTCTTGAGTCTTAGCTTGCGGAGTGTGTGCCCGATGGTTTTAGTTGTGACTTGTTGATTCGGGTATATAGTTATGAGGTATTTGTGTTCCTTACATCGCTGTGAGTGTTGTGGAGGTTTGAAACAGAGTTCTAACAGATATGAGGCTAATTGTCGGTGTTGGGTTTGATTTCGGGCAGCTATTGTGATCATAAATGTTCTTATGGGACTATGTGTGGTGTGTCACGTTGTGTGGTTGTACCTTGTGAGTGTAGGCATAAGTTGTCGCAGCTGGTTGAGACTGATACCGGGTGTGACTGTAAGAATCGGATCTTTTGGAGATGAACGGAAGGTGAGAATTTGACTCTATGGCTTTTTGGTATTAGTGGAAGGGGTACTGTTGAGATGGTTTCTTCAAGATCATGTGGATTGGGGTGACGAGGGGTCACCCGCAGGTGTATGTTGGATGTGTGCATTCAGTGATTTGATGACTTCGAGGCGATTCATGGCACGTTCGAGTACGAAGGTTTGTTTAAGAGGGGAGGATGTAACGATCCAAACGGTCGTCTTGAGAATTTAAGATCCGTCAGTGGCATAAGGTCTTGAGCAGCTTCGTATTATGTGTTATGACTTGCGTCTGTGGTCGAATTCAGTTACCAGATGACTCGGAGTCAAATTGGAAGAAGGATTCTAGTTTTTGAAGCTTAAACGGTGATAGTTGACCGGGATTTTTACTTTGTGTGAATGGCTCCATATTGGGTTTGGATGATTTCAATGGCTTCGTATGGTGATTTGGGACTTAGGCGTTCGTCTGGATTTGGAATTGGAGGTCCATAGAGTAATTTGAAACATTTCGGCAAAAGTTGAAAAAAATTAAGTTTTGGAAGGTTGAGAGGTTTTAACAAGAGTTGACTTTGGTGATATCGGGGTCGGATTCTGATTCCATAAGTGGGAATAGGTTCGTGATGTTGTATATGACTTGTGTGCAAAATTTGGGTTCAATCAGACGTGATTTGATAGGTTTCGGCATCAATTGTAGAAGTTTCAAGTTCATTAACCTTGAATTGGTGCGTGATTAGTATTTTTTTGTTGTTTTTTGATGTGATTTTAGGGCTAGACCAAGTTCTTATAGTGTTTTAGGACTTGATTGTATCTTTGGTTGAGGTCCCAGGAGCCTCGGGTGCATTTTGGGGTAAGTTTTGAGCGAGTTTTGGCATTTCGGCACTCTGATGTTGTTCTGGTACTTTTGGACGTGCGGGCCGCGCATTTTGGAGTGCTGAGGTAGAAGAAAAGTTTTTGGGTACAAGAAAAAGTTCTTAGGTATAGGAAAAATGCGGACCACAGAGGAAAAGTGTGAACCACACAATTCTTCTTGCGGTCGCACTTCAAGGTGTTCTGCAAGTTCGCTGGTCCGACTTCAGAAGCTTATATCGTTTGATCCACAAGGAATTTTGAGATGATTAAAAAAGTTAAGTTTCAACTCTTCATGTATAGTTTCGATAAATCCAAATAAATCATCATTTGGATATTTGTACATAAAGTTATGGCTATTTTACTAAAGCCTAGTAGGGGAGAATTTGCTGAAGTGCGGCCGCACAATTTGGATTGCGGCCGCAGGACCTGGGATGTGATACCACACTTGAAAATGTGTGATCAACACTTTGGAAGGCATCTTTGGTACTATATAAATGTTCTTTGGGGTATTATTTCACATTTTGGACTTTGGGAGCTCAGTTTGTGACGATTTTTTATAGGTTTTTCAAGAAAATCATCGGGGTAAGTGATTCTAACTTGGATTTGGTTAATATACATGAATATATTACTAATTTCATCATTTAATTAGTATTTTAAGATGGAAATTTGGGAAAAATTATAGAAACTTCATAAACTATAAATTGGGGATTTCAAGGTTGAGGTTTGATCGGAATTGACTATTTTTGGTATGGTTGGACTCGTGGTTGAATGGGTATTTAGATTTCGTGACTTTTACCCAATTCCGAGACGTGGGCCCGAGGCCCAACTTTTGTGTTGACTTTTTGAATTTTTATTTAAGCTTAGTATTTTCTTATGAAATTGATTCCTTTAGCTCGTGTTGATTGTATTGGATTGTTTATTACTAGATTTGGGCAATTCGGAGTCGAAAAATCGTGGAAGAAGCATTCTTACTGATTGATTGAGCTTGGTTCGAGGTAAGTATTTTACCTAACCTTGTGTGGGGGAACTACTCCTTAGGATTTGAGTCTATTTTGTTAATTGTAGTCCGTGTACACGAGGTGACGAGTGTGTGCTCGGACTTATTGTTGGAAAGTTGGACTTTCAAGGTTCTTATGTCCTTATATTCGCTGAGTATGAAGTTGTTCTTGATATGATTGAGTTTCCTATTTACTAGTTTCACTTATACATGCTTTAATTGGAATTAATTGCTTTATGATTCACTCTTATCGCCTATTTGACTCTTATTTAACTTAACCTAAGATTCTTACCTCTTCTATTGTCATGCTTTCTTTTCATAACTGCTTATCTTTATTTGAAATTATTATTATCTCATCCTGTAATTGTTTAGTCTTAATTGAGGTTATGGTTATCTTTCCGCTGCTTATCCTTAATTGAATTTGTTGTATCTTCTTCATAATTGCCCAACCTTAAAAGAAGTTTAGATACTATATCTTAATTGGCAGGTTCTTATTTGGAATTATTTGACTCGTGTTAGCTCCCTTGTTGTTGAATTGCATATAGCAAGATTGTTACATATTATTTTCTCCCTTGTTGAGTTGTTCTTATTACGCCTAGTATTCTCTAGCGTGATTATTCCTTGTGAACTGGATTGTTTCTTTGTGATAGAAATTTCTTGAGTTGATTTACTTGTCGTACTCTTGTATTTATTGTACTTGTTGTTGTGATGCACGAGGTTTCTACCATGCGGTTGTCATTGTGATGCACGAGGTTTCTGCCGTGTTGTTGTTGTGCGAGTGTTATTGGGTTGCACGGGGTTTCTGCCGTGTTATTGTTACTATTGAAATTTGCACAGGCTGCATGACAAGACGATATATATATATATATATATATATATATATATGTGGAGGGGAGGAGGGAGGGTTGCGCTTGTGGCGAGACAAGATGGGAACATTATATTGCACACGTGGCGAGACAAGATGAGATATATCGGGGATTGATTTGTGATAACTTGTGATGGCCTGGCGGCATTCTTGTTATTGATATTTGTGTGGTGATACATTTACCCGTGTGAGTTCTATTTTGTGAAAATTGTAGGAAAATATGTTGTTCTTTTTCTATACTTACTAGCTGGCAATATCCTTGTTAGAACACTTGCACAAATATACACATAGTTAAGCACTCCTATCAACTAAGAGGATGGATCTTGATATTGTTGAGTATTGATGCACGCCTTTGTTACTTGCCTTTTATGTGAGAATGACTCTCTTGGTACGTGAGTCGCCAGTGTGGTTCTCAATTTGTAATGAGGGTACAGGATGCCAAGTGGTTAGGGTTCGGGAATTTGGACCTGTGAATTGTGAATACTCTAAGGTTCGGTACCTCGCGATGGTCATTTGCTAAAACCTGGTGTGAAAGTGGATGTTTTTGTTAAGTTACTACTTCAATGTCCTTTATCTGCAATCACCGGATTTAAACTGTGTTCTGCTCATCCTACTCTGTTATTATTATGATGTTCCTCCGTTTGTTGTCGCTTTACTTTTCTTACTGCAATTACCGTATCGTTTTGTCAAATTTTGTAGTCTTTATACAGATATTGTACTTTGTTGTTTTGTACTTATACTTGTCAGGTTATTTAGTCCAATAGGTGTCTTGACTTTTTCTCGTCACTACTCCACTGAGGTTAGTCTTGATACTTATTGGGTACCGCTGTACTCATACTACGATTCTCCCGGAACGCTAGCTAAGCTAATCGTCTTAGTTCCCTTCAATTAAATCAATAAGCTTTTTGATTGATTCAGGGCGCCGCCCCCCTTCTTAGAATTAGAACCCATTGAGGGGGGCCTCGGCCTGGGAAGGGGAGAGTGGCCGAGTGATCCAAAGCGGCAGACTGTAAATCTGTTGATGTTTTTCTATGTAGGTTCGAATCCTGCCTCTCCCACTTGTTTGTTGTAGACTTCAGAGAAGAGAAAAGAGGCATTCGTCAGCGTAGGAAGGCCAACCGAGCGAAGCTCTTTCTTTTTTTTGGCCGTGCCGTGAAGTGAAATTGTATCGTATGTTAGTTAGAGAGGTTGGCGAACTACTACGATCTATAGATTTCCCATCTATATCCAATCCCAACGAGAATAGAAGTGAGTCGTTCTGCATAATTTTTGTGCAGATCCAGGTATTTGAACGTTCGTAGTTGTGCGAATCGTTGTTGTGGAGACTCAAGGTAAACATGTTGTTGCGTTCGCAGGCTTCAGAATCACCTTCTTATTTTGTATTTACACTATTCACTCTTATTTCGAGACAGTTGTATTTTAGAGATTTTCTAGCAAATTCTGTAGAGCTTATGACTTGTACTACCGGTATTGGGGTTGTAAATTTTAAAGAGACTAGTCTCTCTCTGCACACTCGTTGCGCGATTTTAGTAACTCAATGAACGCAAAATTCTTTAGAAAAAATATACGAATTATATTACTTAACTCAATAAAGAAGAAAATGTAATCCATATATTTCACTTCACCTATAAACATCAATGAACTCAACATTCTTTAGAAAAAATATACGTATTATATTACTTAACTCAATAAAGAGAAACAATTTAATTCATATATTTCACTTCATGTATAAACACCTTCCTAAGCTTTAAAATTACAGAAGTAAGAACTATCTGACAATTAATAAAGATAACTATATATTACTAATCAAAGTTTTGATCCAACCGTACCCTTGAAAATCATGAGTTGGACATATATGTTTCTAAAGTTTGTAACTTCTTCATTACATTTTTTTAATTTGTATATTTTCATTCCTAAACTTAATTAATACTATTGATTTTTGGACATCTCTTATCATATTCATCTCTCTTTTTAATCTTCAAAATAGATCAAGGAATGAAATTGAAGCAGAAACTTATTATTACGGCTGTAATTTATGAATACTAAACCAGCATACGCAAGGAAAAAAATTATACCATACTTTAGCATATACCAAGTAATGTAAGTTACTTCCATTTAGCAAACATGACAAGCAGTCAATAATCATAAACAACATTAAAGTACGGACATGCAAAAAAAAAAAAAACAATTGCACTTTTATATCTTTTTCAATGATAAACAACTCCAAAATAATCCAACAAATCGACGTACCTCAACATAGGCAGCACGCGCCGAAGGTAAACAAGAAAGGTGCGGCAAGGAGAAATAAATAGATTTTCATCCATACCCACCACAAGAAATTGATAATGAAGTACAACAAAAATTTCCCACTGCAAATTTATAGAAAAAGAACTTGTGGCAGCATAAGTATGGTTATTAAAATAATTAGTTGTTTTTGTATATCACGTTGATTGCTGAAGTTAAAGTCATTTCCGAGGAGCCGAAACCCTGTAAATTTCTTTGCATCGTTTCACATACTTAGGAAAGAGTCTGCAATTTCTCTTTTGTGTTTAGCCATGTGGCAATGAGGAAGGCATTGCCGACTGTTAACATAAAAAGATTCAAATTTCTTTAGATCAACAAAGTCATTCATTTTGAAATTAAAACTCATTCACATCTTTTTGTTTGGGGTCAAGACCCATTTTACCCATCTGAAAGGTGTCGTGATGACACCTAGTTTTTACGATTAAGTAAGTCTATTATTACGAAAAGAATATAAGAAAACATAATAATGAAAGTTGAACAGTATGATTTGATAAGGATAGTGTCATTCGGCATATACAATACATTACTCCCAAAACCCGGAATGTCGCAAATCACAAACTTCTATAAGTCTGATAGCTCTATACAAAATATCAGAAGAAGACAAAAGAAAATCTCTACACGAGGGAATAGAAGGGTCTCCGAGGATTTGCGGACGCGAGCAGAAGTACATTGAAGTCTTCTGAATCAGCAAGCATGCTCTAAATCCGAGGCTGATAGCTCGTACCTGGATCTGCATACGAAAAACATGTGCAGGAAAGAGCATGAGTGAACCACAATGGTACCCAATAAGTGTCAAACCTAACCTTGGTCGAGTAGTGACGAGATCAGGTCAGGGCCCTACTGGTGTAAATATAATGAATTAAGAAGTAAGAGATATTAATATATTCTACACTAAAACAGTTAAAGTAGTTCACAAAATTAACAATCAAGGGAGCCATCGGCTCAGAACAAGGAAAACACAACAGGAAATCTCCCGGGATATTGTCCTATAGTTCCAAATTAATTATGCAATACATGGGGATCTCCTCGAATACGTCCGTAGTCCAAAAATAAATATGCAGTGCTGGGGGATCTCATGGAATACGCCCGTAGTCCCAAAGTAAATATGCAAGACAGTGAGGATCTCCGGGAATACGTCTATAGTCCCAAAATAAATATGCAGTGCTAGGGGATCTCCTGGAATATGTCCGTAGTCCCAAAGTAAATATGCAACTCAAGATGACATGACAGTTACAACATCATATTATACAGTTTAGACTAAACGCAATTAAGAAAAATAGGAATCTACCTAAACGTGTTGCACATAAATTCAAATAGACAGTCTGAACACGTAGGCATGCTTTCCTAATCTAAACTAGGTAGTTAAACATAGTAGTGTTCAAACAAAGGAAGACAATTTATAATTTAGAAGAAAACGGGAAATTTTACAACAATAGCCGTGTACGTACTCGTCACCACACGGCGCTCAAATATCAAACCGTACCAGACAACCTAAGGGAAAGTTCTCCCACACAAGTTTAGGCAAGTCACTTACCTCGAACCGCTCAAATCAATCTGAAAGCGCTCTCTTGCCAGGAGTATCCAACTCCGAATGTCCCAGATATAATCAAACCAATTGTATATGTAAATATAACTACACGTAACTAATTTAGCTAATGAATTCGAAGCTAAAGCATTAAAATAGGAAAAACGCCCAAAAAGCCTCCCCGGGCCCACATTTCGAAATCGGGTAAAAATTATAAATTACGGCACCCATTCACTCACGAGTCTAACCACACCAAATTTACTCAAATCCGATACTAAATTCTTGATCAAAATCCCAAAATTCTGCCCAAGGATTTTTCCGATGTTTTCTCCAATTCACTAATTAAATGATGAAATTCAAAACAAAATTATTGGAATTAACCAAAACTAGGTAAGAATCACTTACCCCAAGAATACCCCAAAACTAGGTAAGAATCACCCACGTGAAAATCACTCCAAGGATCACCTAATTCCGAGCTCTCAAGTCCAAATGGTGAAAAATGACATAAACCCTCGATTTTGAACACTTTAAATCTTCACAGGTATTTCCTTAATCACGATCGCGGAAACACCCTAGCGATCGTGAGGAACAACTTCGCTGCCTCATGATTTTACTCTACGTGAATGCGTCATTCCCCACGCGAACGCGATGCATTGTCTTCACAGACCTACGCGATCACGATTGACCTCACGCGATCGTGAAGGGTAACACACAGCTCCCCATTGCCGTCTTATTTCTTCTTCGCGAATGCGGAATGGCCTACGCATTTGTGATGCATAACCTAACTAACTTATGCGATCACATCATATCCTTTACGAACGCGAAAAGTTAATCCAGAGGGCCTGTCACTTGCTCTACGCGATCGCAAACCTTCTCACACGATAGCGATAAAGGACACCAGCAGCAGAACACCAACAAAAATCAGCCAACTTCTTAAGTCCAAAAATGACCCGTTGATCATCCAAAACACCCGAGGCCCCTGGGACCTAAACCAAACATACCAACCAATCCTAAAACACCATATGAACTTAATCGAGCCCTCTAATCTCATCAAACAACGCTAAAATCATGAATCATCCTCAAATCCAAATTTTTAGAACTTGAAACTTCACAATTCTACAACTAATGTTGAAATCGACCAAACCACGTCCGATTGAACACAAATTTTGCACACACGTTATATTCAACACTACGAACCTACTCCAACTTGAGAAATCAGATTCCGACCCCGATATAAAAAATTCTACTACCGGTCCAAAACTCTAAAATTTTCACTTTCACCAATTCAAGCCTAAATGAGCTACGGATCTCCAAAACACATTCCGCACGTGCTCTTAAGCCCAAAATCACCCAACGGAGCTAACAGAATTGACGGAATTCCATTCCAGAACTGTCTTCACACCGTTCCGGATAAGGTTCAAATTCTAAGACTTAAGCTCTCATTTAGGGACTAAGTGTCCCAAAACACTCCTAAACTCACAACCAATCGTCTCGGCAAACCACAAAAGCAGAAATAGGTATTGGGAAAGCAGTTATTAGGGGATCGAGGCTCTAACTCTCAAAACGACCGGTCGGTTCATTATATTCTCCCCCTATTAAAGTAATCGTTCATCCTCGTACGAGTATAAAGACATACCTGAAGCTGTGAAAAGATGAGGGTAACGACTGTGCATATCCTGCTTGGTCTCCATAGTTGCCTCCTCGACCGGCTGATCCCTCCACTGGACCTTTATTGAAGCAATGTTCGTTGAACTGAGCTTTCTGACCTGCCTGTCCAAAATAGCTAATGGCTCCTCAACATAAGATAGGTCCTTGTCCAACTGGACTGAGCTGAAATCCAATACATGAGTCGGATCGTCGTGATACTTCTGGAGCATAGAAACGTGGAACACTGGATGAACCCCAGCTAGGCTGGGAGGTAATTCAAGCTCATAAGCAACCTCCCCAACACGCTGCAATATCTCAAAAGGACCAATGTACCTCGGGCTTAGCTTGCCCTTCTTCCCGAATCTCATGACACCCTTCATAGGCGGTACCTGAAGCAAGACCCGCTCTGCAACCATAAATGCCAAATCACGAACTTTCCGATCTGCATAATACTTCTGGCTGGACTGGGCAGTGCGAAGTCTATCCTGAATCACCTTCACTTTATCCAGGTCATCCTGGACAAAATCTATACCCAACAATCGGTCCTCGCCCGGCTCAAACCAACCTATTGGGTACCGGCAACGCCTACCATACAAAGCCTCATAGGGTGACATCGTAATGCTGGACTGGTAATTGTTATTGTAGAAAAACTGTACAAGTAGAAAAAACTGGTCCCATGACCCTCCAAACTCCATCACACAAGCACATAGCATATCTTAAAGAATCTGAATCGTGCACTCGGACTTCCCTTCCGTCTGAGGGTGAAAGGATGTGCTCAGCTCCACCCTAGTACCCAACTCCTGTTGTACGGATCTCCAGAACCATGATGTAAACTGTGTACCTCTGTCTAAAATGATAGATACTGGGATACCATGAAGGCGGACAATCTCTCTGATATAAATCTCAGCCAATCTCTCTGAAGAGTAAGTGGTCAACACTGGAATAAAATGAGCTGACTTGGTCAGCCTATCCACGATCACCCAAATAACATCGAAATTTCTCAAAGTCCGTGGAAGTCCAACTACAAAGTCCATGGTGATCCGCTCCCACTTCCACTCTGGGATCTCTAACCTCTGAAGCAAGTCACCCGGTCTTTGATGCTCATATTTAAACTGCTGACAGTTGAGACACTTGGCTACAAACCCAAATATATCCTTCTTCATCCTCCTCCACCAACAGTAATGTCTCAAATCCTGGTACATCTTCGCGGCACCAGGGTGGATGGAATACCGCGAGTTGTGGGCCTCCTCAAGAATCAACTCTTGAAGCCCATCTACATTGGGCACACATATACGGCCCCGCATCCTCATCACGCCCATCATCACCAATAGTCATATCTCTGGCATCACCTTGTCGGACCATGTCCTAAAGGACTAGAAGATGAGGATCATCATACTGGAGCTCCCTGATACAGTCATAAAGAGAAGACCGAGAAACCACACAAGCCAATACTCGACTAGGCTCTGAAATATCCAATCTCACGAACTGACTTGCTAAGGCCTGAACATCCAATGCTAATGGCCTCTTTGCTGCCGGAAGATATGCCAAACACCCCAAACTCTCCGCTCGGTGACTCAAGGCGTCGGCCACTACATTGGCCTTCCCCGGGTGGTACAATATAGTGATATCATAGTATTTAAGTAGCTCCAACCACCTCCGCTGACGCAAATTAAGGTCCTTTTTCTTGAACAGGTGCTGCAAACTCCAGTTATCCGTGTAAATCTCACAAGGAACACCGTACAAATAATGACGCCAGATCTTCAAGGCGTGAACAATAGCTGCTAACTTGAGATCATGGACAGGATAATTCTTCTCATGCATCTTCATTGTCTAGACGCGTAGGAAATCACCCTACTGTCCTACATAAATACCGCTCCAAGGCCTCGAGGCATCATAATAAACAGTGTAAGACCCGAGCCTGTAGGAAACACTAATATTGGGGTTGTAGTCAAAGCTGCCTTGAGCTTCTGAAAGCTCTCCTCACACTCCTCAGTCCACCTGAACGGGACACCCTTCTGGGTCAGCCTGGTCAATGGTGCTGAAATAGATAAAATCCCCTCTACAAAGCGACGATAGTATCCCCCCAAACCAAGGAAACTACGGATCTCCGTAGCTGATGATGGTCTAGGCCAACTCTACACTACCTCCACCTTCTTTGGATCTACCTTGATCCCATCACAAGACACTACGTAACCCAAGAATGCCACTAAATCAAGACAGAATTCACACTTAGAAAATTTTTCATATAACCTCTTCTCCTTCAAGGTCTGAAGCACGGCCACAGGTGTTGCTCATGATCTTCCCGAGACAGTGAATATACCAGAATGTCATCAATAAATATAACGACGAAAGAATCAAGATAAGGTTGGAACATGTTGTGCATCAAATTCATAAAGGATGTTGGGTCATTGGTCAGCCCAAATGACATGACAAGAAACAAATAATGACCATATTTGGTCCTGAAAGCAGTCTTCGGGATATCCGGCTCCCGAATCTTCAATTGATGATAGCTAGAACGCAAGTCAATCTTGGAAAAAACCTGGCACCCTGTAACTGATCAAATAAATCGTTGATACGATGCAAAAGAAATTTGTTCTTCACTGTAACCTTGTTCAACTGCTGATAGTCAATACACATACGCATAGAACCATCATTTTTCTTTACAAACAAGACCGGAGCACCCCAAGGTGAAACATCGGGCCTGATGAAACCCTTATCAAGCAACTCATGCAACTGCTCCTTCAACTCAGGAGGAGCCATACAGTAAGGAGGAATATATATGGCTGAGTGTCTGGCAACAAATCAATGCCAAAATCAATATCTCTGTCGGGCGACATGCCCGGAAGATCAGCTAGAAACACATCAGGGAAGTCCCTCATACTAGAATTGGCTCAATTGTAGGGGTATCAATACTGATATCTCTCTCATAGGTCAAATATGCATCACACCCCTTCTCAACCATTCACTGAGTCTTAATAGATGAAATAACCTTGCGGGGAGTATACTCTAAGGTACCTCTCCACTCTAATCGCGGTAAGACTGGCATAGCCAGCGTCACGGTCTTAGCGTGACAATCAAGAATAGCATAATGGGGTGACAACAAGTCCATGCCCAAAATAAAATCAAAATCTACCATACTGAGTAATAACAAATCGGCTCTGGTCTCAAAACCACTAAGAGTGATCAAACACGACCGATATACGCGGTCTACAACAAGAGAATCTCCTACTGGAGTAGATACATAAACAAGGGAACTCAAAGAATCCCGAGATACCCCCAAATGTGGAGCAAAATAAGTAGACACATATGAATACGTATAGCCTGGGTCAAATAATATTGATGCATCCCTACGACAGACAGGGACAATACATGTGATGACTGAATCTGAAGCGACAAACGCTAAACAGACTGGAAGGGCATAGTACCTGGCCTGGCCTTCCCCTCTATGGAGACCTCGACCTCCCCGACCTCCGCCTCGAGCTGCTTGAGAAGGTGGAGCGGCAACTGGGTTGGAAAAATGGCCAGAGGACCCGGTGGAGCACGTGGGGGGTGATATGTCTATGGAGGTGCACCCCTCCTAGATTTGGGGAAATCTCTAACCATGTGAAGAGTGTCACCACACTCAAAATAACCCATCGGAGGATGCGGTGGCTGAGACTGACTCGGACCTGGCCTGTTGGACTGGCCGGTAATAGCACCTCGAGCAGGAGGCACACTGGATACTGGCAGTGAATAAGAAGTCTCCTAAGGTCTAGGAGGAGCTGGAACACCGTTGGTGCTGGAAGAGATGAATGAACAGGGAGACTCACAAAACACCTACCATGATGTGTTGTTAGTGAACGAGTTCCTCAATAATGACCAATCTCTCGAGACTCCTTGGCCGTTCTCTTTTCTTTGTCCTAGGAAAACATGCCCTCAACTCTCCTGGCAATACTCACTGCCTGCTGATAAGTGATATCCATCTCCAACTCCCTGGCCATACTGGTCTGAATACTGGGGTGGAGTCTCTCAATGAAGCGACGAACCATCTCTCTAATTGTAGCAACCAAAGCCGGTGCATGTCGAGCTAGCTCATTGAAATGGACTGCATATTCTGACACAGTCATAGCACCGTGGCACAGCTGCTAAAACTCGGCTCTCCAAGCATCCGTGAGGCTTTGAGGGACATACTCATGCAAGAACATCTCTAAAAGTTGAGTCCAAGTGAGTGAGGCTGCCTCATCCAGAATACTCAGCTCATAGGCACACCACTGATATGCTGCTCCTCTTAGCTGGAAAGCGGTGAAGGAAACCCCACTCATCTCCACAATTCCCATAGTATGGAGAATACGATGACACTCCTCAAGAAAATCTAGAGCGTCATCTGAAGCTATTCCGTTGAAAGTAGGTGCGTGGTACTTCTTGTACCTCTCAAGTCTAAGCTGCTCTGCCTCAGAAGCAGCTACCCTGGTCTCATGCTGAACCAGATCCACTGGAGGCATAGGAATAAAGTCTGGGGCCTGATCAACTTGTACCTCTCAAGTCTAAGTTGCTCTGCCTCAGAAGCAGCTACCCTGGTCTCATGCTGAACTAGAGTCACTGGAGGCATAGGAATAAAGTCTGGGGCCTGATCAACCTGGACCCTATGCTCAGGAGTGCGGGCTGCGGGAGTCTGTGCCCCTCCCCCGGCCTGAGATGTAGCGGGAGATATCGGAAGTAGTCCCTCCTGAGCTAACGTACCGAACATGCTCATGAACTGAGCCAAAGTCTCCTGGAGAGCTGGAGTAGCAATAGGAATCTCCGGTGCCGGTCCTCCAGCTGGAGCTGCTGGGGGCTCCTCTGTCGCATCTCTCGCAGGTGCTCGAGCTGCTGCGCAGGTCTTCCTCTACCCCGACCCTGGCCTCTGGCGGCTCTGGCAGGGGACTCAGGATCCTGATCGTCGATCTTCCCGGTACAGATCCTCACCATCTGTGAAAAAGATTAGAAAAGAAATTTTAAATTTTTTTATGTCAATAACTCGCACGACAAGGAAATCAGAGAAATATTATTGTTTTTAACAATTACATAGCCTCCCGAAGATAAGTACGAACGTCTCTGCACCGATCCGCGAGACTCTAATAAATCGGCTTGTGACTCACGACATCCTATGAATCTAGGGCTCTGATACCAACTTATCACGACCCATTTTACCCCTACAAAAGGTGTCGTGACGACACCTAGTCTTTACGACTAGGTAAGCCTATTATTGCGGAACGAATACAAGAAAACATAACAATGAAAGCTAAACATTATGATTTAATAAGTGAGGATAGTGCCACTCGCCATATACAATACATTACTCCCAAAATTCGGAATGTCGCAAATCACAAATATCTGAAGAAGACAAAAGAAAATCTCTACACGGGTGAATAGAAGGGGACTCCAAGGATCTGCGGACGCGAGCAAAAGTACCTTGAAGTCTCTTGAATCAGCAAGCGCGCACTAAATCCGAGGTTCATAGCTCTTACTTGGATCTGCACACGAAAAATATGTGCAGGGAAGGGCATGAGTACACCACAATGGTACCCAGTAAGTGTCAAGCCTAACCTCGATCGAGTAGTGACGAGATCAGGTCAAGGCCCTATCGATGTAGATATAATAAATTCAACAGTAAGAGATATAAATATATTCTATAGTAAAACAGTTAAAGAAGTTCACAAAATTAAAAGTCAAGGGAGCTCTCGGCTCAGAACAAGGAAAACACAATAGGAAATCTCCCCAGAAACTGTCCCGTAGTTCCGAATTAATTATGCAGTACAGGCGGATCTCCCGTAATACGTACGTAGTCCAAAAATAAATATGCAGTGCTGGAGGATCTCCCGGAATACGTCCGTAGTCCCAAAGTAAATATGCAAGACAAGGGAGATCTTTCGGAATACGTCCGTAGTCCCAAGATAAATATGCAGTGCTGGCGGAACTCCCGGAATACGTCCGTAGTCCCAAAGTAAATATGCAACACAAGATGACATGCTAGTTACAACATCGAATTATATAGCTTAGACTAAACGTAATCAAGGAAAATAGGAATCTACCTAAACATGCTGGAAAGAAATTTAGATAGACAGTCCAAACACGTAGGCATGCTTTCCTAATCTAAACTAGGCAGTTAAACATAGTAGTGTTGTTCAAACAAAGGAAGACAGTTTATAATATAGAAAAAATAGGAATTTTTAACACAATAGCATGTGTACGTACTCGTCACCTTACGTACACGGCGCTCACACATCAAACAGTAACAGACAGCCTAAGGGGAAGTTCCCTCACACAAGGTTAGGCAAGCCACTCACCTCGAATCGCTCAAATCAATCCGAAACGCTCTCTTGCCACGAGTATCCAACTCCAAATGGCCCAAATCTAGTAAAACCAATTGTATAATGTAAATATAACTACAAGTAACTAATTTAGCTAATGAATTCGAAGCTAAAGCATTAAAATAGAAAAACACCCAAAAAGCCTCCTCGGGATCACGTCTTGGAATCGGGTAAAAATCACAAATTACGTACACCCATTCACTCACGAGTCTAACCATACCAAATTTATCCAAATCTGATACTAAATTCTCGATCAAAATCCCAAAATTTGGCCTANAGAAAAAGAAGTCAGGAAGTAAGAAGGAAAAAGAAAAGAAAAGAAAGAGAGAACGGAAGGAGCAGAAAGAAAGAGAACAGAGAAAAGAACAAATGGAAAAGAAATCAGAAAGTAACAACGAAAAAGAGAAAGGGAGTTTGAAGACCTTCGAGATTTTGTTCGCGGTTTCGAATTCGAGGTTTTAGAAAAGTTAGCATTGTTAGTTTTGGAAATCAGTAGATTGTGGCTGTGAACTTGTGATTTTATTGTAAAAAGCTTCACAAAAAGATAATATTCGAATTTTCATCATCAACATGAAAGATAGTTTTGTTGGTTCCGACTAATTTTGGCTTCATCTTTTTATTTCTATTTCTGTATCTTTGAGTATTTTCTTTCAAACTAGAGTGAACTGAATATTTGTTTGGGTGTTGGTCCAGGTTAAATTTGATTAACAAACTTTACTCATGGCCTAAATTAATATTTTCATTGATAGTTAAGTTTATATCTTTCAGGAACCATGTTATTAATTAATAATCATCTTATAATATATATATATATCATTCCTTCTAGTCTTATGTAACTCTTATATAAAAAATAATTCCCATGTTTATAGTTTATAGCTT
Organism: Nicotiana knightiana; assembly: GCA_005239525.1. Classification (NCBI taxonomy): domain Eukaryota; kingdom Viridiplantae; phylum Streptophyta; class Magnoliopsida; order Solanales; family Solanaceae; genus Nicotiana; species Nicotiana knightiana. Next base: position 53,479 of record ML425892.1, read on the forward strand.
GTTTTGTATATAAAAAATATGTTGTGAATATGTTATTAACTTTGTGTATACTGTTTAGTTTAATTTTATGCATGCATTGCATTTTTCATACGTATAAAAGTTCATTACATAAATTATGTTTAAGGTCATGGATGCAATAGTCAATTACTTAGACTCTCGAATTTCATTTTTATATAATTAGGACCAATGGAATTTCTAAAAGGTTCTTCTTTAAATGTATCTATCCATTCATTCGTCTATCACCGAAATTTAATAGTTCTTTGTTATGTCGGGTAATTTGTATCGCGTGAAACAGATTCGGGAATAATTTAATAATTTTGGCTTAGATAGAAGATTAAGTTTGCCAATTTACAAAATATTTTTTTGTGAAGTACATATAGGGGTTACGAATTAGCGATTTCAAGGAATAAATAATTGTAGTGGTAAAAATATTTATAAGGTAGTGAGATAAATCATGAACCAATTTAAGACTCGTTACAATAAGTAATAAAAATAAAATTATACAAATAAATGTCTCGAATTTGAAAGAGACAAAACAAATGAAATACTAGAAAAACTTTAGATGTACTTTAAATATTAACATATGTGTTCATACCCGAACCTTGGATTGATATGCTTAAATAATAAAAAGATCATATGCGCATTCCGCTTCTCGACGCCTTTAAATTAAAAAATAATTATGTTATAATCATGTGTACATTCCGTACCATGGTTTAACATTTAATTTCAAAGAAGTACCTTGTGTGCATACCGCATCTTGGTGAACACAATTAATAAAAAATATAAAAATTAGTTAAGCGGTGATAAATAAGTCACAATCAATAAAATACAAGAATAGCTAAAAATTGATTCAAGCCTTACATCAGTCAATAAAGCGACCTAGCTAGAACCATGGGACTCGAGGGGTGCCTTACACCTTCCCCTCGGTCAACAGAATTCCTTACTCAGTCTTCTGTTTTCGTAGACCATGAATTAGGAGTCAAATCTTCATTTTGATAAGGGATTCGATAAAAGGTGACTTGGAACACCAAAACTCAATTCCAAGTGGCAACTCTAAATAATAAATAATCCCTTTTCAAAACTCAATTCCAAAACTTTTGATGAAATGCTTTCTGTCTTTGGCAGATCCTGAAAGAAAGAAGCTACTGGATTGGCAGAAATGTTTTGACATTATTGATGGAATTGCTCAAGCATTACTCTATCTTCACAAATACTCAAGAATGAGAGTGATACATAGGGATCTTAAAGCTAGTAATGTGCTGTTGGATGAAAACATGAATCCCAAGATAGCTGATTTTGGTTTGGCAAGAATTTTCAAGCAGAACGAGACGGAGGCAGTGACTCGCAGGGTTGTAGGAACATAGTGAGTTGAGCTTGTGTTATTTCTTGAAACATGTACAATATTCATACTGATTGAGTAGGAAATTTCTGTCTTTACACAGTGGTTACATGGCTCCCGAGTTCGCCATGGAAGGAGCATTCTCAACCAAGTCAGATGTCTTCAGTTTTGGAGTCTTAATGCTTGAAATTGTGAGTGGTCATAGAACTAGTAGCTTAAAACAATTTGATCGCCCACTCAACCTAATAGGTTATGTAAGTTTTCTTGACACCCTTTATAAGTTTAAAATATTAAAATTACGAAATTTGAGATAATTGATCATTCTGGATTAGGCATGGGAACTATGGAAGGAAGGGTGTGCATTGGAATTGAAGGATCCAGCTCTTGGAGATCTGTGTGACACTAAACTGTTATTACGAGTTATTCATGACAAGAAGGTGCAACAAATAGGCCAACAATGTCTGATGTTATCTCAATGCTTGGTTATGAAAGTATGGCAATGCCTCCTGCGAAACAACCAGCATTTTTCACAGGAAGAAATGAAGCTGAATCAAATTCATCTGGAACCAAAGCAGAACAATGTTCGGTTAATGATTTGTCCATCACTGTCCTTGAAGCAAGATAAGACTTCTGACACATTCTGTTGCTGTAGTTGGATTGCAGATTGATCATCACAAGGTTGGCTCTATGCATCGATCAACTTAGCTTCTCATTCTTTGCTTATGCACCTTTAAATTCTTGAATGATCTTCCTCGAATCCTCATTAGTCACCAAAAGATTGAGCAGAAAAACAAATACAACCTGCAGTTTAGATAATCGGATAACTAAATAGGTTTTCCAGCTATCATTTTCTTTAAAAAAGGAAACACAACAGAAAGAAAAAAACAGGTGACTACACTTCCATTAATTCATTTACTTAGCAAAATTATTGTACTAAGTGGTGTCTTGTACAATAAATAAATTAACAACCTTCGCTATGTTTGGTATGGTGCAAATTATTTTCCAAAATATAAGTAATATGTTGGTGTGTCATTGCTGGAAAATACTTTTCAAAGAGAACATCATCATCAAATTTTACATCCTAAATTGATTTATTTTCAACAAAATTGAATAGCCTAATCAGTACATTCTATCTTATTTTACACCAAAAAACCGTTCTACTTAATATGGAGTGAAGTTGTCCTTTTTAAAGCATGCTGATAGTTGACTTAAAAAGTCTATGGATTAATAAACTAATTCTTTGTGGCTTTATGCTATCATGAGAAAGACCAACTATCCCCATCAAAGCAAAATGTATTGTTTTTACTGAAAAGGGCCAACAATACCTCTAACGTATTGAAAATGGCTCAAAAATACCCTATGTTAATCTTTTGGTCCGCAAATGCCCCTAATGTTTGCTTTTGGGGTCAAACTTGCCCCTATATCTAACAGAACTAACCTGGTCAATTTTTTGACTTTAACTTCGCCATGTGGCATTTTCTTAACCCACCACGTGTATTATTTGTATTAAAGAAAACCTATCAGTATCTTTTAAAACACCCAACGACCTTGACCCGCTCATATATATTTGGACAGTCGCCTAAAAATAATTATATTCGCTAGTTAAATATATAAAATTATACATTGATTTATATATATATATATATATAAGTATGTATATTATTGTTGGTTGATTTCCCAATGCACACGCAAGTGTACGTGGTCGACAAGTAATATAGGNAAAAACACCCAAAAAGCCTCCTCGGGATCACGTCTTGGAATCGGGTAAAAATCACAAATTACGTACACCCATTCACTCACGAGTCTAACCATACCAAATTTATCCAAATCTGATACTAAATTCTCGATCAAAATCCCAAAATTTGGCCTAAGGATTTTTCCCAAATTTTCCACTCTAATTCACTAATTAAATGATGAAATTAAAGGCAAAATCATAGGGATTAACCAAAATTAGGTAAGAATCACTTACCCTAAACACCCACGTGAAAATCCCTCCAAGGATCTCCGAATTCCGAGCTCTCAAGTCCAAATGGTGAAAAATAACATAAACCCTCGATTTTGAACACTTTAAATCTGCCCAGGTAATTCCTTAATTGCGATCGCGGAATTACCCTCGCGAACGCAATGCATTGTCTACATAGAACTACACGATCGCGAAGGGTAACACACAGCTCCCCCCTTGTCGCCTTATTTCTTATTCGCGAACGCGGGATGGCCCACGCATTCGCGATGCATAACCTGATTAACTTACGCAATTATGTCCCATACTTTGCGAACGCGAAGAGTTAACCCAACTGGACTCCCACTTTCTCTACGCGATCGCAAACCTTCTCACGCGATCGTGATGAAGGACACCGGCTGCAGAACACCAGCAAAAACCAGCCGACTCTTAAGTCAAAAAATGACACGTTGAGCATCCGAACACACCCGATGCCCCCAAGACCTCAACCAAACATACCAAGCAATCCTAAAATACCAAACGAACTTAGTCGAGCCCTCAAATCTCATCAAACAACGCTAAAATCACGAAATACCCTCAAATCAAAATTTTTAGAACTTGAAACTTCACAATTCTACAACCGATGTCGAAACCGACCAAATCACGTCTGATTGACCCCAAATTTTGCACACACGTCATATTCAACACTACGGACCTACTCCAACTTCCGGAATCAGATTTTGACCATAATATAAAAAATTCCTCTACCGGTCCAAAACTCCAAAATTGACTTTCGTCAATTCAAACATAAATGAGCTACGAACCTCCAAAACACATTCCAGACGCGTTCCTAAGCCCAAAATCATCCAACGGAGCTAATGAATCGAGGGAATTTCATTCCGGAATCGTCTTCACACAGCTCCGACTATGGTCCAAATTCTAAGACTTAAGCTCTCATTTTGGAACTAAGTGTCTCAAAATACTCCTAAGCTCACAACTAATCCTCCCAGCAAATCACAATAGCAGAAATAAGTGTGGAAAAAGTAGTTATTAGGGGATCATGGCTTTAACTCTCAAAACGATCGTTACATTGGGACTCAAAATGCTTGTAATACTAAAAGCCATCCATCCCATAATCATTTTCTGAGAGAATTTCCAACAATGTGCATGATACTTTTTCTACATATTAAAAATCAAGAAAATGACAGTTGGACGACGTAAAGAAATATGTGTCCCTTTAACATTCTATTATACCACAAAGTCATCATCTTGATATATTTTGCTTTTAGAAAAAATTAATAGCATTTATAGTTACTCTCTGAAATAACACAATTTTTAGAGGAGGCACTTTAAATTAAAATTTGTTCTTTTATTTAAATATTATTAAATACTTAAATAATACTTTTAATTTAGAATAATATTTTAGTAATTTAAATTTTAACTTTTAGATTTTCCATTTTCTTGATACATATGGCGCACGTGTATACCAAATTCATGCAGTACACTTGTTAGTTAATATTCATATGGCCATACAAAGATTTAAATAGATCATTATAAATGGAAAGAATATTAAAATACAAGTTAATAATTACGCATGAAAACAATAAAATACAATTTTCTATGAGTATTAATCAATATGAAACATCGAATACTAACTTATTTGTCGAAATCAAAATAATTGAATATTGTCTAAATCTACGGACATAAACAGTTAACGTTTAATTAGATACATGTAATTTTTTTTACTTATTTACATATTATGGTGTACAAACTATATCACTAATTGACTGCCGGAGAAACTAAATGGATTTGATATTTTAACTAAATCTATGGTTGAATAAATTTCAAATCCCAAAATTAAAAATTAATTAAGCTCAATGATTAATACATATCAATACTATCATTCATAATATTTTTACTATTGTAATGGTGGAATATTAAATAATTCATGAGTTTCCACAAATTTTAAGACGAATTACACTAAACCATAAATCAAACAAGAAATATATTAATAGTTTTTATTCTATGTTTATCAATTAAACTGTAAATTGGAAGTCTCTTAACTCTGTCAATCTAAAAAGAATCTCAACAAGGTAGTATGTAAAGAGAAAGACATAAAGTTCACCAACAAATTCTTTTTGTTTTTTCTGTGGATCTCATTTTTATAGTGTTTGTAGCTTTTCATCTCCATTTTGTGAATGGAATACAAAAAGGAACGATTGTGACTTTTAAGTTTTAACAATGAACATCAAACATTGGCTTGGTTGTTTTTTAGAATATTATTTAGATAAGTTAGGTTTTTAAGAAGGGTATTTTAGTAATTTAATTTTATATTAAAAGGTTCACACTTTTATAATAATATAGTTTCTATTTCAAATTGTTAGATGTTATTTAAATATTGTTGTTGTTTCATTTAATGTTACGTTTACCTTGTCGCTAAGACTAGGTGTTGTGAACAACTAATTTTTTATCACACTTAAATGTTATACTATTTTAGTGTAAATATTTCTTTTATGTCTAATCTTGATGTTTTAAATTTTTATCTTACTCTTAGTAGTTTTATTTTTTTTAAATAATAGTCACATTCTTAGAGTGTGTATATATATATATATATATGGTTCCTTTTAATTATAATGTTAATAAGTAAGCTTCTTTCTTAGTATCATTTAATGTATATGTAAATATTTAATTTTCCTATAATATAAGAAACTATTAGTTAATTTTCTTATCTTTATAATTTATTTTATCTTTCAAGAAAAAAAAAGAACTTTAATAGATAAAGTTTTCTTTTCAAATCTGATTTTTATTTTTTTTTATTTTTTTTTTTATTTTTATTTTACTAATCTCATTATCCCCACTTTTCTAGTCTAACTCCTCACTCTTCACACTCACATATCCACCCTCATATTCCAACTTCCTACATCCCAATTATTCCTTTAATCTAATTCCATATACACATATAATATTATATATATATATATATATATATATATATATATATATATATATATATATATATATA